>SNQJ01S0236604.1:2229-19353 GCA_010110895.2 Picea sitchensis | reverse complement strand
ATATGTAACGAGAATGGGATGTCGACCCATGGGTTTACCCATGTTTAGGCCTATTTTGTATGTATAAATAGAAGGCTAGGAAATGTAAGAAGTAGTTGAATAGTGTGCAAGTGTTGTGCAAGTTGGCTAAGTGCTAAGAGGGGATCTATGTAATAAAGAAGTGTAAGGCTTCGTGCATACTGTGTGATACTTACAGAGCCAAGTGCAAGTCATTGTAAGAGACTGTGGAGGGCTTTGTGCTGTAACACAAGGGAGGAGGATCTAGAGAGCTGCGTAGATCTCCTGTCTTATGAAGAGTAAGGGTTTTTGGCTCTGTGCATGTAGATGACTAATTGAAGCTAATAAATAAGAAGAGTTGGTGGAAGTAGCCCCAGGGTGGGGGTGAACCATGTAAATACTGTGTTATTCTACTCTGTGCGATGTTCTGATGTGTTTATGTGTTATGTGATAAGTGATTTGATATAGATAGATATATTTGTTTATGCTTTGTGCTTGTAGTGAATCTGGATGCTAGATCTAACATCTGTGAACTTTCTTAGTGCTTGAATCTGCTAGATCTGATCTAATTCCTTTGCTAAGTGTTTATATACATTAGATTAGGGTGAATGCTGCGATGCTCTATTTTCTCTACGGAGTAGATATTGGTTAGATAATGATGAACTAATGGTTCTAAGTTCTCTATTAAGTGTTATAATCACAGATTTGTGTCCCAGCTAAGGTTGCAGACACCTGAGTCCTGCAACCACCCCTGCCTCTACCTCGAGTGAGACTTCATCTGCTTCGCAGGTGTTGACAAAAGGACTGGTAGTTAGGGTTTTGTTGGTGCACTGTTGTAGAGTTGAACCTTGGGTCTGCCCTTGTGCCAAAAAATGGTTCCGTTGTCGAGACCTGAAACTGTGATTGCTGGGAACTGATGAAGAAGAATCTTTGTGAAAAGATCTGACCTGAAATTCTGAAAGATCTGTGCATAGATCTATTTCTCTAGTGCGCAGTACTCTACTTAGTTTAACAAATCTCTGTGCTAAAGAAAGACGTACGATATGAAAGAAAAGAGGTAATATCTGAAAGCTCTATGCTCTGATAAAGGTAAGAATAGTGAAAAAGTTCTAGATCTGAAAGCTTTGTGCTCTGTAGAAGTAATATTAGTGGAATTTTTTGTTTCAAAAGTATGGATCTAGGTATGTTTGGCTGATTATTTCCTATCTTGAAAACTAGGGTATTAATAGATAAAAGAAGATTTGATATGAGTAGATCTGATAAGAATAGTGAAAAATATGTTATACCTATGCATAGAAAGGATATTTGGACTAATAAGTGTATGCAGGATCATAGAAAGATTTTTTTGTAGGTTAGCTGCCATGATCCTAGTGCGTAGTACATGAAAGACTAGGGATCATTTAAAAGAAAGAGAGAATTAACCCTCTGTTACAGTTGTAGAAGACCGGGGCATCTTGCTAAGGAATGCCCAGGGAGAAGACCTAGTAGTCTTTGTTGTAAAGCTATGGACCATGAAGTGTTGGATTGTCCTAGAATGATTGCTAATCTTGAAGGAATGAACATGAGACAAGAAAACCCTAAGGAAGATCCATGAACTAAGATTATGACAGAATCCCAGAAAGAATCAGAGACCATATTACTACAAATAAAAGAAACCCTGAATGAGCATCGACATGTCAACTTATTAGAGATCTTCACAAAAAAGAATGCCTTGAAGAAAGAATACGAGACTTCGACATTGACTGTGTTTTGGATGAGGAAACACAGGTGAATATCATGACAGAGAGAACATGGGAAGATATAGGAAAGCCTTCTATGATTGCTTCACTAGGAAGAATAGGACTATTCAAAGGAAAGTTGATAAACCTATGTGGAAATCTCACCCGGATACCTATGAATTCCAATGGAACTTCGACAGAGGAATATTTTGAGATTATTAAATTTATCGAGAACAGTGCCCCATTTACCATGCTACTAGGAAAACCTTGGATTAAAAGGCCAGAAGGCAAGAAGAAGAGGAAGTTTTAGAACAGAATAAGCAAGAGTTAAATGAATTCATGACTAGAAGGATCACACACTTGATTGAAGAACAAAAGAAAATATCAAATCCATTTAACACTAGAGACCCAAATGTCAAAGTTGCAAGAACACTAGAAGAACCACTGACTATTGAAGTATCTATTCCAGATAAAGAAGAAGGATGACCCACGAATCTTAGGAAAGAATCTCAACAGCGCGAAGTCACTATGCCAAAAGAAGATAATAATCATAATGGAAAAAGGCATATCGAGACGAAGCTCACTGGGAAGAAAGCTAGAAATCTAAGTAAGAAGCGAACTAAGATCAACAAGTTGTAGAAGGTTCCAAAGGAAACCTCGTAGAAGAAAAAATTGCAAAATTGGAGCTTCACTGGGATATCAGAACAACGACACATGGCACTTTTCCATGATGAAAAAATATAGCCATTGGGGACATTAAAACCATTAGATCAATTCTCTGAATGGATAGAAATCCAATTATGGACAAACAACTCGCCATCCGACCATTGGGACCACGCCATAACAGACAGGACAAAGTTAATGAAGGTTTCATACCCATTGCAAGTGACCCGTTGGAGAGTTACCTATTTATACCGTCGCACCATGCACCAAGAACACTTTTTCCAACTGAGAATTTGAGCCCACAGACTAAGTTTCATTTATATAGTGATCATCGCACTATTGCTGTCTATCCTATTACAGTTTCTAAGTTATTCCTTGAACACAAGATTATTAACCCTGAGTGTGTATGTCGGACGAATTCATGAGCACTGTAGATAAAGTTGTTGAAGAAGTTTTGATTGATATCATGATTGAAAGAGTCATGTCGATGTCCATAGGTATACAAGCATCATCCACGAGAGGACTGTCGGCCTCTCCGTCCACTGCTCATGGAGCTGGACCATCCCAACCATCCGATGAAAAGAGAACCAAGCATAGGGATGATATAACAAATTCTAAATTGAGCCTGACCATTTTACCCACCTATCTACCACCTCTGAGCGACACAATAAATCGAGACAACGTACCTAGATATTTTGAGTACGCCTTGGTTACTACGTACCTCCCAAAGGGGATACACGCAGTTCAAGCAAACCAAGATAAGATTGCGACGTTGAAGTTTAGTGACTTCAACCTTGGAGATTGAAAAGTTTACAACATGCTCGCCCCACATAAGTACCTGACCCGGTCTAAGGGGAAGAATTCGAAGATAGTCCCCTAGTCGTGGATCTAGAACCTCGCGCAGTCCACTCTACTCAATGTCATGAAGATTCCTCACTTTGGACGAGACCAGGAGGTGAATGCATGTGTTAAGCTGTTGCTGTCTTGTTACCATGGAGGTTATTTGTGGCTAAACTACCGTATAATAGTTGATCCGACACTGATCAATCGAATCACAGGGTTAAGTATGCAAGGACTCAATCCACACGAGTTTTACCCTAGAAAATCCATGGATCACGCTCTAGCACAGCGGATCAAGGAAACTTATGGAAATGTCAAAAAGGGAACACAAGGCTACATGGTAGCTTCTATCCAGAGTGGCGCAGTGTGCCTCGCCCGTCAGTTTATCACAGTCAAGTTAGTATGGAAGAACCGACCTACCCAAGTCACTAGTTTTGTAGTCGACCTCGCAGGGAAGTACGCAGAAGGACTTCAGATGAACTGGGTGAAGTACCTGGTGAACTAATTAGAACTTGACTACAAAGAAGCTTAGGATCAAGGGTACGGATTTCATTTCAGCTATCTATTGATCCTAATCGCTTTTTTTTCCTGGGAGATGCCGGAAGGTGCAACCTTCCCGGACATCGAGCCTTTCGAACCATTGGCCGCAAAGTTCAGTACACTGTGGTACTCAAGCGATATGAATAAACAGTGGAAGTCCAATGATGTTTTTCATAACTATTACAATAAACTAAAGACAGACATATAGTCTGAGCCTCGCATCACTCTGAACACTCTACACCGGTTCATGCACTTGATGAAGTTCAGTGCAGATCAAAATTTTATTTACATCACAACGCACGCTGACGAACACAAGAAAAAACTCCAATCCTACTATAAGCTAATGGAGGAGGACTTGGAGGATATCACCAAGGACTGGTCGGCAAACCTCCTCATTCTAGCATACCCTGCGAAGATATCCGACATCGACAGCCTTGAAACTGTGTAGGATACACACAGATCTAGTAGGACAAAGAAGACTGAAGAGGTTCAAGATTTAGACAGTGCATCTTTGAATATTGCTTCCATATCACCAGAGAAAGGAGGTGATGTTGAAGAGTTGAATGAAAAAGAGGTCAAATAGTAGCAGGGTGATGAGGCTGATCCCCTGAAGAAGAGGAAAGGCTCACCTCTGAAACCTTCCTCCTGGAAGAAATCGAAGGCCACCATGAAAAAGATGCAGACCGTCCTCACCTCTGATGACTTCGACTTCCTCGTAGCAACCCTAAACGATGCTTCACTGGAAATAACAGAGAAACAAGAAGAAAATCAAGAGGAGATGTATGATCGAATCCAAATTGAACTCTGAGGGCTACAACAGGCCCTATAGTCCAGCTGCACAGTCTCCACTATGCCAGGGGAACCAAATTTGGGAGATGAGCCAGCTCAATTCCACTGCATAGCTGATACATTTTAAGCTCATATTCGACAAGCGCAAGAAGAAACAACAAAAGCCACCTAGGCTTTGACACAAGTACAAGGAGTCCTTGTAGAGCAACGCAGTGTTGCAGAGTGGGAAAAAATTTCTCTCTAGGCGAAGTTTGATGAAGAAAAATCCCAGCTTCAGCAAGAAAAGGAATAGTTGCTCGTGGAGAAACTCAAAGTAAAGGAAAGGGTCAACAAAGCACTTCACTCTGTGATAGTCGTAGAAGTAAAGGCCGGAGAGCGAGTTCCACAACAGGTAATGCAACTTGAAGAAGTGATCCAACAACTACAACAACACATAGCATATTTGGAGCTACGCGTAGTACCCGAGACCCCTCAAGATGTAAGAGACCAAAGGGAAGCAACCTCCAGGAGCACAATTGAAAGGCTCAAGGATCTTACCCTGGAATGTAAGAAGCTCACTGATCGCAGTGCCCTGACATATGAAAAACTCGTTGAGAGTCAAGAATTAAGAGCACTGGAGTCACAACTCCAAGAGGTGAAGTATCAAGCTGAAAAGATACATGCGCAATTGAAGTCCCTATCAGTTGTGGAAAGAATGAAGTGCTCCCAAGAGCAACGCACTGCAAAAAAACAAATCCATACTATCCAGAGTAGAGTTATGGAGATAACTTAGAAAATCCAACCTGTGAAAGATAAGGCCTATTAGTTGTTTACAGAGGTATAAAGCCAAGGAACAGAGCTAGAGCAGGTTGTCACTACAACATAACAACATCTAGAGGGACCTATTAATGATGCAGTCATCCACGAGTTCACTGAAAAGGAGGCCATAGCACAATAATAAGTTGAAGCAACTCGAGCCAAGATCAAGGCGTTCGAAGCATAACTAGTCAAACCATAGTGACTCAAGACGAGTCACTGGTGAGTGTTTGGGGCTTGTTGGCCCTTGACCAAGTTTTGGGAGATCCTTGGTCAAGTTGACCTATTTTTGGACTTCGACAACCTGTAAAAGACAGAGCGCAAGATGAAGCATAGATTGCGGGATATTGACCCCTTTTTGGGTCATTTTTGGGATTTGGGAATATGTAACGGGAATGGGATGTCGGCCCATGGGTTTACCCATGTTTAGGCCTATTTTGTATGTATAAATAGAAGGCTAGGTAGTGTAATATGTAGTTGAATAGTGCAAAAGTTTTGTGCAAGTTGGATAAGTGCTAAGAGGGGGATCCATGTTATCAAGAAGTGTAAGGCTTTGTGCATACTGTGTGAGACTTGCAGAGGAAGTGAAAGTCATTGTAAGAGACTGTGGAGGGATTTGTGCTGTAATGCAAGGAAGGAGGATCTAGCGAGCTGTGCAGATCTCTTGTCTTATGCGGAGTAAGGGGTTTTGGCTCTATTCATGTAGATGAATGATTGAAGCTAATAAATAAGAAGAGTTGGTGGACATAGCCCCAGGGTGGGGGTGAACCATGTAAATACTGTGTTATTCTACTCTGTGTGATGTTCTGATGTGTTTATGTGTTATGTGATAAGTGATTTGATATAGATAGATAGATCTGTTTATGCTTTGTGCTTGTAGTGAATTTGGATGCCATATTTGAGATATGTGAACTTGCTTAGTGCTTGAATCTGCTAGATCTGATCTAATTCCTTTGCTAAGTGTTTATATACATTAGATTAGGGTGAATGCTGCGATGCTTTGTTTTGTCTGCAGAGTAGATATTGGTTAGATAATGATGAACTAATGGTTCTAAGTGCTCTATTAAGTGTTATAATCACATATCTGTGTCCCAACTAAGGTTGCAGACACCTGAGTCCTGCTACCACCCCTGCCTCTACCTCGGGTGAGACTTCATCTGCTTCACAAGTGTTGCCGAAAAAGCTGGTAGTTAGGGTTTTGTTGGTGCATTCTTGTAGCATTGAACCCTAGGTCTGGCTCTGTGCCAACAAACATCACACTCCACTATCTCCACCTACATGTCATTTTCCATTACTCCGCCGATGTACCAAATCCCACTCACCAATATCCTGTCACATCCCATACACTTGTTATCCACTCACTACTCTCCATATCACCTTCATACACCCGTTACCCATTTATTACCCTCCACCTCATCCYGGAGATACCCATTGGAAAATCAATGTAGGCAACCATGACTGTTAGCCTGCTACCTCGTCATCCAATTTCCCAACGGACATCCATTCATCCTCATAATTCCRTTTGTTCACCATTACCGCACTGTTCACGATCTAGACATAGCCATACCACATTGTTATCCATTCTTCTAAATCAACATCTGCCATTAATGTCTGGTAAACACAACTAACAATCCTTTGTTGTAGGTATCAGTCGTTTCAATGGCRCCTAAATCCAAATCGTCAGAGATCAAAGAAAATCCATTCCTCCCACCTCCTTTCGACCAGGATCAGATACCTCTGGCTAAAAAATATTACTTGATTGCAGAGCCGAAGTGATAATTCAACTTCCTTGAATTACACTTCTGGCTCAGAGATACCTTCCTGAACTAGAGGGATGAGATTGGAATCTGGGAGTCCAATCTCCCACTGTATCATTTCCCCCAAATATACTATTTCCCCACTATCACCCTCAAGTGCCAGGGGCACTATATTCCCAATCAGAGAGCCATTGTTTAATCATCTGGAGAGACCCTTTTCACCATTACACCCGAAACCATTGACCAGATGATGCAAGTACCCAGAGCCGAATCCCTTTCCCCTTTTACCATTGAATTTCTAACCGAAATGTACCAGAAGTTGTATTTTCACCAGAGAGCACAAATCTTTAAGATTTTCCTCCATGAGAGTGCCCAATTACCCAAGAAAAATCCCCCCTACCATTCCTCCATTTTCTCAGTAAAAGGTAACCAAGTCATTTCCTACCTATTCTGTCTACTCATATGTTATTTAGATGAGTGGGTGGATGAACCCATCCTGGGTTTCTTATCCATTTTCTCCACCAAAGATAAGGCCACCACCTAGTTCAATTTCAACCATTTTATGGCTGATAACATTCATGGGCAACTCTTCAGTTTCCTACAGAGGGCATGTTTAGGTATTCATCAATACTGACATAAATGTTCATATTTTCCCTATTAGACAAGTTTCCTTTCTTCCTGCAAAAGCTCGACCAAGATGGTAATCCACAGCCGGTCACATCCTGGACGTCATTACTGAGAAATAACTCATATGAGTTTAGTTTTAAGCAAGTAATCAACTAGTTTTACCACCCAGTGGTAAGCATGCTAAGTGGACGGAAATAACCTAGAATAAATGAAGAGATTCAAAGGATCATGCACCTATCAGACCTTGCTAAAACAGGTGATTGGTACTTGTACCAGGATCACACAGAGATCAGAGTTTATGGATGTGACATTCCACCCTTCAAGCTTCCAAAATACTTGCATGTCAGGATATTCGCTCTGGAATATATGATGCAGATGATTAATTCAGACGACATTCACTGTGTGTCTTTTAAAAAACAACAACTCAGGATTAGAGCTTAGATTGGATCTTTGATCTACAACAACATAGCTGCAGGGGAAGAAGCCAACAAACTATTGAAATAAATGAAGTTCAACCTCATTTTCTCTTGGCACTATGATGCATGTGGGATTATTACAGAAACTAGATTAAGGAACAAAATTTCCCCATATGCTCATGTACCCAAACCAGAAATTGAGAAGTTCATGAACCAGATAGAGTGGGAGGATCACACTATAATAGACATAGAACATTAGTCTCCACCTACCAGTATTTCACAAACCACTACTCCTCAGGTACCAATAGAGAAGAGGTCCAAAAAAAAAGTATCTCCCTCAGTCACTGAAGTCTCAGTAGAGGATTTCCAGGTTTACAGAAAGAGGCCCAAGACCAGTCATACACCTGACAGGTCTGGAGAAGAAGAGACTTAGTCCACTACATTAATGGAAGGAGAACATTCACTATTTTCCTCAGGAATCCAACAAATAATGTCCACTTCCTCGTCAAAGAAGCATATTGATACAACATTGACAACCAAATCTATACAGGAGCCTGCAGGACTCAACCTTTTTGAGAAGTATAACTTAATCAAGAAGAAAAATGAGATGTTGACAAATAGTACCTATGCTCAATTATGGAAGTAGACATATACAACCCAACATAGGTTTCTCTCTTCTTTTGATACAGAGAAGGGGAGAATGCACATGGCATACTTGCAGGCACAGGTGCCTCAATCCAAAACAATTTCTGATTATAAAAGGTCAATGTTTGAGTTTGATGTTGCAGAAGTGCACCCAATTGACTAGATGGATCTACACAGACAGACTAGAGAAATGATTTTATCCACCCTAGCCAACACCTCCATGACTGCTGCAAAGTTGCAGGTTTCCTTGAACAATGTCCAAACTCAGCTGAAGCTGAAAAAGGTCTCTTCTTTGGCAAAGGATAACAAGATAAAATATCTGGAAGAAATGGTACTCAAAATCAGATATGATCCATCCAATGTCAAAGAAGCATAAGAGATCATCAAAAATAAGAACATTGACATACCCTCCTTGAGGAAACAATTGAAAATTTCTACTACAGAAGACCCACATGCTAAAGAAATGGCTGAGCCTTAAGGCCATAAAGAGGAAATGTTGAAATTAATCATGGAGAAGAATGCACAGATCAAGGAGATGGAAGCTGAGCTGGAGAAGCTAGTCAAAGAAAAAGAGCAGAGTGTGCCTATGACAGTCACTCCACTGAATGCAGTCCCTCTCACAGGGGTCAATACAACTACAAAAACTTCTGTAACAACCATAGAGGCATCAGGAAATTTTGCAAATTCCATGGAAGACATGTCTCTACAGGGACAGGAGATCAAAAGACTGCATGATGAGATCAATAAAATCCAAAAGATGAACTCCACTTTCCAGTCTAGTTACAATACATATATGCATACAACACAAAGAATCAAGCAAGAATTGTAGAAGCTACATAAATAAACGGTCATGTCTAAAAGACTTTCAGAGGCCAAGGAAAATATTTGGATGGAAATCTACAAATCCATGACATAAATTTAGCCACTTATACAGATTATGTTCGAGCAACATGAACTAATACAGAGAAGAAAACAAGCCATTGATAATATCAGAGGAGAACTAGGAGAAATGCCTACTTAGAAAAACAAAATAATCATATTCTTGAATTCCAAAACAAAAGAGGAGCTAGAGGCCTTGGAGATTGAGGATAGAACAAAAAATATCCTTGAGGTCAAGAAAATTTTGACCAAGAGAGGATTAATGCTGCAACTTGGGGAAAGGTCCCTAGCAATGGACATTGGAGTTCAAAGGTTTTTCAGCAAAATGGATTTACTACATAAGAAGGGGCTACCAGGGTTACTTGTGATCAATAAAAAGTTGATTACCCTCTCAGACTACAAACAAAAGATCATCACAGTGGCAAAGGATGGTTCTAAGTTTGCAGGGATACATGGCAACATCACTGGTAAATCATTTTTGGAGACTTTGCAGTTGGACCTCAGCATCCAACACAAGATCAAGTACATCTTCATCACCATTACCACCTTCTCCAAATACACATAGATGGATGAAGTTTACCCAATGTTACTCAAAATCACCATACCTAGTCAAAAGAGATCTACAAGAGATCTACTAGTAATAAAAAGGATGATTCACAAGATTCCTGCGTGTTTATGTTGGTGATGTTTACTTCTCTTTGTTAAATTGTTATCTTACTTTGTTATCATTCTGTTTTCTGTCTACGATCATTTAAAAGAAGTTTAAGTGAAGAATTTATCTCGAATAATTTGTTTCTGGCTTTTAAAGATCTAAATTTTATTCTTCTGATATTATTATAAAGGAATTCTTAAATGCTTCTTTAGTTTAATTGACTATCTCATCTGTTTCTGTATTTCCATCACTTTAATTCTAAAATATCCAACATTTGCATTACCTTTCCCTACGAAGAAACCTTATAAAATTTGTTTTCTGATCTCAAACCTTAACACAGACCCCATAGCCCAATGGATGCGTACGCCATATTTCATCCATATTTATTAAAACAAAACAACACACTCTTATCATTTCAACTAGCCTAATATATAAACTCAAACATATCTAAATCATACAAAGAGATCCCTCTCTGAAACTGGCAGGGCTAGATCCCAGTTTCGAAGTGGTTGGGTAAGTTACCTCTGCTAAATTTCTTCTACCTCCTGAAAACCTCTAGGAATTTACAGAGCGTTAACATATTCCACCAGTATTTAACATGAGGAACAACCATGAGGAGTGAAAAAGTGATATTTTCCCTATCAAAAAAATTGTGGACCGAAAAATATCGTTCGAGAAGATTCAACCATTTATCTACAACATCCGCATCCATCAGTCCTTCAAATAATGGAATATCAAAATTTACCTATACCTTGAAGGGGGTTGCATGGATTCTTGACGAAGATGCTTCTCCTGTGGGCAACCGTCGAAGGATCTGCACGAAGTTGTCCATCATTTTGTTCCTTTTTCAGGCGAGGGCTTCTTCGAGAAATTTTTTAATAGGATATCCTAGTCCATCATATTTATTTTCATCCCCCATGGGTTGTTGTCGGGCTCAATGCTACTGATATTGTAATGGCTTGATTGGTTCGAGTCCCAACATCTTGTACCCAGATCTTGTTGGGGACATGCACAAAGAAAAATAAATGAAGAGAAAACCACTTTGATACCACTGATCTAGATTTAGTAGTGGAACAAACTGACTACAATAAACATAGATATAGGAAGACTCAAACAAATATCTAGTGAAAAATATCTTCTATTAAATAATGAAATAGGCTGAAACTATAAAACTGTAGAACTGAAACACTTGCTCGAATGGTGGTAGCTATCTCTGAGAAGAGATGTGGCTTCTACGCGCATCCATTTGAGCATAATGAATTACAATGAGGCTCCAGAGGACTTTTTGATATTACTCATGAATGTCAAAAACCTAGACATCCAAAAACCTAACCCTATAAGGTGAAACACCAAAAGTCATGTGGGCCCTATGGGTAAGTTGGTGTAATTTGGTACCTCAACTTCCCAGGGTGGTAACTTTTTCATACGACCTCCGTTTTAGGCGTGTGATAGCCCATTGGAAAGGTCTTTCAGAGAAATACACATTCTGATGTCAAACTCTGATTCCATCTATAGTTTGAGTGTGGAGAGCCAAGAAAAAAACGTTTAGGGGCCCAAAACAACCCTGAAAGTACAACAAGATGTGATGACATGAACATATACAAATTAATCTAGTTGGATTAGGCAAGATGCCACCCATATCCACCTAGAGGATGTGTGGGGATTCAGACAACCCCATAAGTGTAGAACCCATAATTAGAAAGAAATACAAAAGAACGTGCTAAACTAAAAATGGACATGAGGAGCTAGTTGGAAAAGGTGGGTGGCCACAAATATCCACCTAGATCAATCCTCCCCCCTTAGGAAGAAATGGTCTCCATTGCATTGAGTTCCCCCATCAGGTGAGGAAAATTCTTCTGGATTTGGCCTCGAGTGAGAAACTTTCCTTGCTGTAGGAGTTTCCTTGCCTTGACAACCCGATAAAGATGGATCCACTGCTGGTGAGTGCCCTTTACCTGTGTGTCCACTATATGGTTAGTGGATGATTGTTCCATGCAGTCAGGGTTGAGCTCTATTGCTATTAGCTTTTCAGCGGTCTTAGATGTGTCCAATAACGATGGAAAATATGGCCGAAGGATGTCCACATTGAATACTGGATGCAGACTAAGGAAGGGTGGAGTGTTGAGCTCAAAATCATTACTACCCACAACCTTGGTGATAGTGTAAGGCCCGTATATAAGTGGGAGAAGATTTCGATGGGTCCTCGTGAAACACTCCTTCTGCAAATTTAACTAGAATTTGTCACCAAACTGAAACTGGTGTGGTACCCTATGTTGATCATGGCGCTGCTTATACTTAGCATTAGATTTTTTCAAAATTTCTTGGACCTATTGGTGGATGTGATGAATCCTCTCATTGAATATGGTGGCTTTGTCAATCGTATAATGATCATGGGAAGATTCTATCTGTGTGGTGGCAAGAGGAAGTGAAACATCAATGGGTGCCAAGGGTTGGAATCCCAGACCTACCTGAAATGGGCTATGGCTAGTGGAACTATGGAGAGCCCCATTGTTACTATGTTGGACATATGGGAGACTCTTATCCCATGTACATGGATGCTTAGAATTGTACCTGTGCATGATGTGCACAATCATTTGATTGGAAACCTCTATTTGGACATCGGTTTGGGGGTGGAAAGAGGTGAATTTTGTGAGCTTGGTGTCCAATAGAGACCAGAGCCTCGACCAAAAGGTGCTGAGTAACATGCTGTCTTGGTTGGAGATGATGTTATGTGGTATCCCAAAGTGGACCCACACTCATTCAAAGAAGATCTTGGTAGTATCTGCCGCTATGAAATTCTTCTTACAGGATGTGAGGATGACCATCTTCGAAAACCGATCAACGACCACAAACACATAGTATTTTCCTTGCTTGGTGGATGACAAGCCATACATGTAATCCATTGACATGGATTACCAAGTCTTCTTGGGAATTGGAAGAGGGGTGTATAAGCCTTGCTTCTTGATGGATGGCTTGGCAATGAAACAGGTAGTGCAATATCTAATATACTTGCTGACGTCCTGTCGAAGTTTTGGCCAATAAAAATGTTTTTGACGAATGCCCACGGTTTTCTCTACACCAAAATGTCCTGCCACCCGACTGTAGTGGGATTCCCAAATTAACTTTGCATTCTTGCCTATAGGAACATATATATGGCCCATGTGACATAAGAGTCCATATTGAATGTGAAAATAAGTGATAGTTGTGCCTGTACCCAAGAGTTGATATGTGGTGGCGAAGTGAGGATCTTGCTAATAAATTTGGGGCCACTCAGATGCTTCATGCCCACATGAATGGAGCACATTGGTGAGTGAAACCACAGGAGGCTGATTGAGGTAGTCAATGCCATGATTGGAGATACCTATCTTATACCTGATGTTGAGATGGAATTGTTGCAGGTAGGTGGACCAGTTCT
Source organism: Picea sitchensis (assembly GCA_010110895.2). Lineage (NCBI taxonomy): Eukaryota > Viridiplantae > Streptophyta > Pinopsida > Pinales > Pinaceae > Picea > Picea sitchensis. Next base: position 5,620 of record SNQJ01S0236604.1, on the reverse strand, counting down.
GATGGTGGTCATTCTGCAATTTTCCATGTGTTTGTATGAACTGTAGAGGCTTGTGATCAGTGTGTATGATCGTCTCTTTCCCTAGATTTTATTGTTTCCATTGACGATAGGATTTTACAATAAAATACATTTCCTTGTCACAAGTGGGGTATTTTCGAAAAATATCGGAGAGTGTCTCACTATGGTATTCCACCGGATTCCCGTGATGAGTGAGAAATGCACCCACAACATAGTCAGATGCATCAGTCTCAATCTAAAATTTTTGCTGCAGATCGATAAAGGAGAGTACTGCAGCTGAGCACAAGTGATGCTTTAGATCATCGAATGCTTATTTCCACTCCTTCCCCCACACTAACTTGGCCCTACCACTACCCTTGGTTACCTGGTTGAGGGCCCATAGAATATGGGAGAATCCCAACACGAACTGTCAGTAGAAATTGGCTAGTCCAAAAAATCTTCGAAGCTCGGTTAGTGTGGTTGGGGATGGCCAGTCATGGATGAATTGTATATAATCTGGATCAACATGTACCCCATTCTCATCAACAATGTAGCCCAAGTATTGGACCCTATTCATGCCAAAAGAGAAATTTTCCAAGTTGGCATAAAGCTTGTGCTGCTCCAGAGTGCTAAAAACCTATTGAATATGCTGCATGTGATCCTCCCACGTTCTTCTAAATATGAGGATTCCATCCAAATATAATACCACAAAGGATTTGGTGAAGGGTCTCAATACATCATCCATCAACCTCATGAAAGTGGCTGGTGCATTTGTTAAGAAAAAGGGCATGACTAGCCATTCATAGAGACCTTCTTTAGACTTGAAGGTTGTCTTCCATACATCCGTTGGTTCAATGGGAACTTGGTGGTAGCCATAATTTAGGTCAATATTCCTGAAGAAATTCCCCCCCTTGATTTGGTTAAGAAGGCCATCAATCCTGGGAATGGGGTAGCCGTTCCTAACTGTGATTTTGTTTAAGCCTCTGTAATCAATGGAGAGTCGCCAAGGCCTATCCGTCTTCTACACCAGTACAATCGAGCTGCTGCAAGGGGAGGATATGAGTATTTATGTGTACCACTTTTGAAGAAAATCTTGGATTTGACACCTAATTTCGTCATTGTCAATCAACAAGAATCGATAGATTGATCCATTAGGTAGAGTTGCTGCGGGGGTCAGATCAATTGGATGCTTGACTTTGGAGTGTGTTGGTACTCCTGTAGGTGAGGCAAATATTTCTCTGTATTCTTCCACAATCCCATCCACTTTCTTCTGATACAAAGAGAGGCATTGTGTAGAGGTCACATATGTGGTTGCGACCTTTTGATTACTATGAGCACGGATCACAAAGAAGACGAACTTCCCGGTCCGTGGAATGACCTTACTGCATTTCTTAGTAGAGATTAAGGAAATAACAGTAGGCGACGTTACCTCTGGGATCCTGTAAAATTTTCTACCCAAAGTAATGATATGTATTTTATGAGCTGATCGAAATGAAGATAGACTATTAAAATATTCTTAACACAAAATAACAAAGATACATTAAAATTGGTTTTCTATTGAATAAGGAAATAAGTTGAAACTGTAAAATGCAGCGGAAAACAAGCTTGCTGGAATTGTGGCGGCTTATCTCTGAGAAAAGATGTGATGGTTGCACTCATTCACAAGAATATCATTACAATGAATGTCAAAAACCCTAGACATCCAAAAAACCTAACCCTAGGAGATGAAGCACCAAAAGTCATGTAGGCCCTGTTTGGGTAAGTTAGTACATCAACTTCCCAGGGTCGTAACTTTTGCATACGATCTCCGCTTTAGGCGCACGATAGCCAGTTGGAAAGGTATATCCAAGGGAATTTCTAACTATGGTGATCCCTATAAATGCTATTTAGGGCCTCAAAACGACCCCACAAGTTAGGGACCAGAAAACTAGGAAAAAGAAACTGCCAAACTCGAAAAATGCCAAAATGAACCATTTGGAATAGGTGGGAGGCCACCGACATCCATCAAGATCAATCCTCCCCCCTTAGAAAGAAGTGGTCTCCATTGCGTTGAGTCCCCGTATCATATGAATACATTTCTTTTGAATTTGTCCTTGGGTGAGCCACTTTCCTTGGTGCAGGAGCTGCCCTACTTTGACAACTCGATAAAGCTAGATCATTTGATGTCAGGTGCCTTTGATATGTGTGTCCACAATCTGATCACTGGATGCATGTTGCACACAGTCATGGTTGAGATATGTTGGTGTTAACTGATCTGCTATCTTTGAGGTGTCCAATAATGGTGGGAAATATGACCGAAGGAGAGCTACGTTGAAGAATGGATGTAGGCCAAGGAAAGGGGGAATGTTGAGCGCAAAAGCATTGTCATGCGTAACCTTGGTGATGGTGTATGGGCCATACTGGAGTGGGTGAAGCTTTCAATGGGGCCATGTAAGGCATTCTTTTTGAAAGTGAAACCAAACTTTGTAGCCCACCTGAAACTTATGTGGCACCTGATGTTGATCATGGCACTGCTTGTACTTGGCATTGGAATTATGTTAAATATCCTGAACTTGTTGGTGGATGTTCTGGATCCTCTCAATGAATTGGGTGGATTTTTCATCTTTTGGTGGAGCATGGGACAAGTTTGCCAAGGTGTTCGTCAGGGGTAATGAAACATCCATGGGGCCCAATGGTTGGAATCCCAACCCCACCTGAAAGGGGTTATGGCCAGTTGAGCTATACAGGGATCGATTGTAGCTATGACAGACATATGGAAGACTCTCATACCATGTGTGGGGGTGATTGGAATTGTACATGCATAGGATATGCATGATCTTCCGATTGATGACCTTAGTTTGGACATCTATTTGGGGGTGGAAGGCAGTGGATTTGGTGATCTTGGAATCCAACAACGACCATAGGCTCAACTAGAATGTGATGAGGAACCAACTGTCTTGATATGAGACAATGGTTTGTGGGATCCCAAAGTGTACCCAGACGTGTTCAAAGAAGATCTTGGCAGTTTCCATTGCGATGATGTTCTTATTTTAGGTGACCATAATCGCCATCTTGGAAAAATGATCAAAAACCACAAAAAAACAGTCATTGCCCCTCTTGGTGGACGGGAGGCCTGACATGTAGTCCATTGAGATGGATTCCCATGACTTGTTAGGAGTAGGCATAGGGGTGTACAGTCCCTGTTTCTTAGTGGTTGGTTTGGAAATAGCGAAGGAGGTGCAAGACCTGATATACTTGCTAACATCATGTCGAATTTTTGGCCAGTATAAATGTTTCTGCAACACTGCCACTGTTGTTTTGACACCAAAGTTTCTTGCCACCTAACTATAGTGAGCTTCTAAAATCAGCTTCACGCGCTCGCTTGATGGAATGCACTGATGGCTCAGACGACACA
>SNQJ01S0236602.1:318-13811 GCA_010110895.2 Picea sitchensis | reverse complement strand
CCGCGTTGGCTGGGGCCGTGGATGTTTCCCCGTAGGGGTTTTACCACGTGAAAACATCGGTGTGTTGATCTTTGATCTGGTTATGTGAGTGGTTACTGAAGGTGTTCGTCCTCTGTTGGAATACCTGTGTTGTCGAACACTCATGTGGCTAGCCCCATATGCATGAGTAATAGAAGCTGACATGGCATCCTCTCGTACCATGGTGGTCAACAATATAGGTCAACTTGTGAGAGGCATAAATTTTTAATACAAGGTCTGATTGATGCACGACCTGCACCCTTGGAAAGGTCTTAGAGTGTAGAAAACCATTAATGGGTTCTACATAATTTCTAGACACTAGAACCCAAAAAAACACCATTTAATGCCTCAAAATGGATCTGGAAGGTTCCACACCCCAATTTTCCAAACTGGTACCTACCACTAAAATGACCTTGCACGCTGATTCCTCCAATTATTTCCACTTTGAAAGGATCGAGATAGATGCAAAATAATATAATGACCCAATCTAGATCATGCTTGAATGTAGTTGCATTCCATTGAGCCACTTGTTTTCTCCATCGAAGCATACTTTTATCTCTTTTTTGCACTCATAAAAACATGAAAAGATACATGGAGCATCCTTCTTCTCTTTTTCGTTCTTGTAAAACCATGAAAAAGACACTAAAAAATAAAAACAAAAAACAAAGAGGGGGGTGATGTAATATTCTATATTTTCATTCAATTAAGTGGAAGTCATAAGTCGGTGTCACCCTTGAACATGGAACTTGTTTGTGTCTTTGTCTTATAGTTGGGATATAGCTTGCCTAGGAGTTGTACCATGATTATGAGTCATCTACTCCTCCATCTTGTTACTCTTCCAATCACCATGGAGAGTACCCCAATGCTTCATGCATTGAAGAAATGTATCATTGGTTCTCTTGAGTCAGTGCTGCCAAGTAATCATTATGTCATGCTATATGTTCAAGGGAAGTGTTAGCCTAAGTCTGTCATTATGTAGTCTCGTTGACCTTTCATGTCAATCATCCTTGTGTCAATTGTACTTGGTGATTCATCTCTTTACATAATATCTCATTTATAGTTTTGTGTCAATTGATGGGGTATACATTAATGCCATCTTTCGATGAATCTCTTCCTATCAACATCAACTCATTATCTAGGAAGTGGATTTAGAAACCAAATAGTACCTTGGAACTTGTAGTCATAAGTGGAAAGTTTCCTTGAAATTAATAGTGGGTTTACCTCATTGAATCTTGATTGATAGATTATATAAGTGTTCGACATCAGATCCTCTATTCACACTCCCTAGATTGTACTAGGTACCTTGGGGTCCATTTTCATTATTGGTGGGTCCCCTCACATCTATTAAAAATATTCATCAATGACCAATAATCATACAATTTATATCATGATCAACATCAACTCATGTATTCATATGATGTATATTCATACCATCGACAATGTTAGATTGATGACCTTAGGTTTAGGAGAATCCTCTATTTAGGCTACCCTTTCCAATTTGTGTTAGAATATATCACTATTGTATGAGTTCTTTGAAGACCACGTTGGCACCCTCATTTTTTCTTACATTTATTCTTGATGTGACATAGATCCACATTGTATTTTCCCATGTTTATTATCTTTTATATGACATAGATCCATCGTGTACTTTTCATGGCCATGTTCTTGAATACGATCTCATGGATCTGCAATGTAGCCATGCTTTTTCATATATCTGAGAATGGGTCTGTCTACCTTAGGGGTGATCTATATATATGATTGGTTGACATCTTTTTCCAGGTACTTCTCGGTTCCTTGATCCACTAGCTCCTTCCTTATGACACTCCACCACCGTGTATTTTGGTAATGTATTTCGACCATCAGTTTATCTTCTGGATCACCATTAGGGGGGTATCTGTTACACTTCTATTTGTGATCCTAGGCCTTGAAGTGAACCTAATGATGCTATTTTCTTGAAATAACAAGATGTACTTGAGGAATTGCTCCAAAAACACCATTTTTGATGATCTAGATGGATAATGGTGGCCACCCACTTGTTCCATTGATTCAGAATGGTTCCACATCCTGGCAGTGTTTCTACAATTTTTCAGGTTCCAAACTTCTGGGGCCATTTTGAGGCCCTAAACGATGTTTTTTTTGCTCAAAATCACCTACAATGTAGTCACATAAAGATGTTAAGTTGAACAAAATGTGTACTCCTTGACTATACTGTTTTTACGGGGTACCAAGCAACCGAAATGAAGTTCGTATGCAAACGCTGTGCCCTCGGGAAGTTGACATATCAACTAACCACATCGGGTCCCACAAACCTTTTGGCGTTTTATCTTATGGGGTTAAGGTTTTGGATGTTTAGGGTTTTCTCATTGATGTTTTATGTTAAAAGGCCTTTTTGGACTCTTTGTAATCATATTTTTGTGAATGGGTGTAGCTATGACATCTCTATCTTCAAAGATAAGCTACCGCCATTCTAGCTAGCTTGTGTGCTTTGCATTTTACAGTCTTTTGTATTTTAGATAATCATTAATAGAATCTGAGATTAATTTTATTATTGTGTTTCTTGAAATATCTCTATTTATTTCCTTGTTATATATATTCCTTCATGTCATTCTCAATATATTCCAGATAAATGGTATTAGAGTAGTCAAGTCCTTTCTGTTTCTTAATGCATGTCCCCAATGAGGTCAAGGTATCGAGAGTTGGGTCTCAAGCTAGTTTCTCTTTAGGACAACTACTCTCACTATCCCAAGTAGCCTTCCATGGCAGATGAAAAGAGAGATGACTGAGTAGGAGGTCCTATCAAACTGCTTCTTGAGGAATACTTCATTCAAAAAAGGAACACGATGATGGATAATTTCACCCAGATCCTTTGATGACTTCCAACAACGACAAAAACACCTTCAACTAGTAGTCACTTCGGAGGTGCGACACCCTTCANTAGAGGGTTATTTCTCTGTCCAAATTTTTTCCAACCATGAAAAAATCACCTTTGTGCTCCTTAAATCTCTTCCCCATGTCATATATTGGTGAGAAAATTACCGTGAGAAACTTGTTGAAGATGAGGCTACATTTTTTGGGCCAGAACCCAATTAGGCAGATTTTGTTGATGCCCTCAAGGAGCAATGCTACCCTATTGGAAACTATTATGACCAATACAGGAGATGGACAAATCTGCGTCAGGAGAGAGACCAAATGGTGCCAAAGTACACCAACGTATTCCATACCTTGTGTAAAAAGATGGATATTAAAGACTTTGAGCGGCCCTTATTCCTAAAGTATCGCAGTGGCCTACATAGGTACATACAAACAGATATGGAGTTCCTGGACATCTCCTCATTGGGAGCCACTTATCGATATGTTGTCAAGATCGAGCAAAAGTTCAAGAAAAAGAATAAGTGGTTTTTTAGCTCTATAAACCTATTGCAGTAGAAGCATGACAAAGGTGGCCCTAACTTCCAAAGAAAAGGAGAAAACAAGGATTGCTAGCTGTAGGACAACCGGTCCAAGCCACCAACAAAGAAGGTAATTAGAAGTCGAATAATGACACTAGAAAGTGGTGTGAGTTCCACAAAATACCTTGGCACAACACTGATGAATGTCACTCAAAATAGTCATTGTTGGCTGAGACAAAAGCCTTAGATTATAATTCCAACTCAAAATTTGATTCAAAACTGAATAAGGGAAAATGAATCATTGAGACAGAACCCAGTGTCATCGTTGCTACCACAAAATTTCATCTAGAGGAAACAGAGGAGACTGAAGAAGGGGAGAACTTCTTCCTCTCACAAATGTGGGTGAAGGGGACCCCCCTCCATTTCATTGTTGACATCGGTAGCTAGAAGAACCTAATCTCAACATAGGTCATCAAGAGGTTGAAATTAACAACGATGTCACATCCTCAACCATACACCATCTGTTGGTTCAACCAAGGATGAGACATCTACGCCAGCCAACAATGTCTCCTGTATTACGACATCAAACCCTTCAAAGATGAGGTATTGAATGGCGTTTACGCATTTGAAGTTTTTGATGTTCTTTTAGGACAACCATATATTTGGAAGTGTCATGTTGTTTATGAATCTAGGCCCCGTAGTGTCATTATTATTTTGGGAGGTCAAGTCTACAACATGGATGATTTTAAGGATGGAAATTTATTTTAAAATGTAGAAACCTTGGAGAATCTTACTAATCCTTCATAGGACAACTATAAATGTTTAGCAATATTTTTATAAAACTATTCAAATTTCTAAGGATTTTATATAGTTTGTAGAAAATTTTGGCGATTTTTAAGGTAAAATAATTTTATCCTTTAGAATTTGGGCGAATAATTTTTAGAATAATGAATCTTGTTTTTCGAAAAACCATGGAAAATTATCCCATGAGCGAAATTTATCCCCTAAAATCATCCATGGTCTATAGAGTACCGGAGGCAGTCCCAACTGTTACAGTCTCTTTGATCTCCGCAAAAAAGTGTTGAATGTTTGGTATCTTAGATAGGGATATGTCCTCTTTATGGTCTATTTGGAAGGTGAACAAAAGTTCACTACAACTGCGAAAACATTGGCATGAGGTCTCTCTACACAGTAGTAATAGGTGGAAAAGATAACTTAGAAGAGCACAAATACATATTTTCCTTGCCTACTGGGGTGCCTTTTCACTTTCAAGTAAAGCATCTAATTGATTTGACACCTGATGCTAATTTTACTAACAACCTTGTATACATGTGTTCTATTATGGATAATGAAGAAATGAAACACCATATCCAAGAACTAATTCTGAAGGGCCATATCAAACCAAGCTCCTCACCTTGCGAGAGCCCAATTATTCTGGTACAGAAGAAGGATGAGACATGGTGACTTTGTATTAATTATAGATCCCTCGTCAATATCATAGTAAAAAATTGGTACCCCATCCCCGAAATTGATGATCTTATCGATCATCTCAAGGGGGACAAATTTTTCATTAAGATTGATCTAAATTCATGATACCACCAAGTTTCGGTTGAGAAAACTGATGTATGGAAGACAACCTTCAAGTCTAAATAAGGTCTCTTCAAGTGGTTGGTCATGCCTTTTGACTTGACTAATGCCCTAGCCACATTCATGCAGATGATGTATGATATATTCTGGCCATTCACAAACTCCTTTGTGGTCATATATTTGGATGACATCCTCATATTTAGAAAAACCTAGGAGTAATATTTGAAGCACATTCAACAGGTCTTTGGCACCCTACAAAAACACAAGTTATATGCCAATTTGGAAAAGCGTTCCTTTGACATGTAGAGAATCCAATATTTAGGATACATCATGGATGAGTAGGGTGTTCATGTGGATCCAACCAAGATCCCAATTCATCTGGGATTGGCCAGCCTTGAAGACACTAATCAATCTTTGCAGCTTCTTGGTCCTTGCCAACTTCTACCGTAGGTTTGTGTTGGGGTTCTCTCATATCGCTTGGGCCCTAATCCAGGTGACCAAAGGTGGAGAGAAGGCCAAGTTTTTTTGGTTTGTGTCCCAACATAAAGAATTCGAGAATTTTAAATTCTTCCTTTGCTCAACGCCATTACTTATTCTGCCAAACCTGCAACAACCATTTGAGATTAAGAAAAATGCTTCAAATTATGTTATTAGTGCAGTCCTCACTCAACATGGGCATCAGGTGGCCTATCACAATGAAGCACTATATGATGTTGTTCACAAATAACCTACCTACAACAAACATATGTATTCCATTGTGCAAGTGTGTCTATAGTGGAATTATTACATTCTATGAAAGGAAATGATCATCCACACTGATCACAATCCTTTGCAATTCATGCAGCCACATGCAAAGTTACATAATGACCACCATTAGAAGTGGTGCACATACCTGCAACAATTCCACTTGAACATCAAGTACAAGAAGGGTGACACCAACCATGTCACAGACTGCCTCAGTCGACTCCCAATTATGGCACTAACCACAGTTCTTAACTCATGTGGGCATGAGACATCCAAGTAACCNTCTGATCCATCATTGTGTTCCTTCAAGTAAGTGCACAAAGATTATTTTGGAATATCATTTCAGTCGAGCGATGGGACACTTTGGTTTGGACAAAATAGTGGCAGAAATACAAAATCTTTTTTATTAGTCGAAGATTCGATAAGAGGTCTGTAAGTACATCAGATTCTGCACTACCTACACCATTTCCAAACCCTCCATCAAGAAACAAGGGTTATACACCCATCTACCTACTACCTATAGGCCTTAGGATTCGATCCCCATGGATTACATGCCTTTTCTACCTTCAACCAAGCATGGGAATGATTGTGTCTTTTTGGTCATTGATCTACTCTCTAAGATGGAAATTTTGGCACCTTGTAAGAAGAGCATCACAATCGAGGCCACTACTAAGATCTTCTTTGAATGTGTTTGGGTTCATTTTGGGTTCCCACGAACCATTATTTCAGATCGAGATAGTAGGTTGCTGAGTACGTTTTTGTCCAGCCTATGTTCAATGATGAGCACCGAGTTGACCAAATCGACTACCTTCTAGCCACAACCTGATGGACAAACATAAGTAGTGAACATGATGATTGTCCATATCTTGAGGATGTACAATTACAAACATCCACACACATGGGATGGAATCTTTCCTTATGTTCAACATAGCTAAAATAGATCCCTCCACATCTCTATTGGCCACATCCCTTTTAAGAGTGCTTTGGATTCCAACCATTGACCCTCGTTGATGTAGCTCTTCCCATTGTATATGCACATGAATATTCCTCCCATGCTCAGACCAAGGCTAATTGAGCAACTAGATTTGTTGATAAAATCCAACACAGTCAACAACAAGTTCGTGAAATTTTGCAAAAATCCAATGCCAAGTACAAGCAATGCCACAATCAATGTTGGGTACCACACAAGTTTGAGTTAGGAGATAAGCTATGGTTGCATTTACAAAAAGAGCACCTCACAGGACCCCATCATAAGCTCCACCCACTTCGATACATGCCTCACACCATCACCAAGGTTGTGGGTGAGAATGCTTTTGAATTAAGTATTACCCCTTTCCTTGCCTTGAACTCGATATTTAATGTGGAACTGCTTCGACCATATTTTCCACCTCTCCTAGACACTTTGAACGTGAACGAGCACTCAACCCCTACAAAACTCAATCCTGATTGCCTTGAACAAGCGAAAGTTGATCAGATCATGGACACCAAGACGAAGGGCACCCGCTAGCAGAACATCCAACTCTATTAGGTCGTCAAAGCGTGAAAGTTTACTCACTAGGGAAAGTGGCTCACCAGAGTCAGATTAAATAGAAGTTTCCCCATCTGATGGAGGAACTTGAAGCAATGGGGACCATTTCTTCCTCAAGGGGGAGGAATGATCCAGGTGGATACTGGTGACCACCCACATGTTCCACTAATTTAGAATGGTTCCACATCTTGGCAATTTTTCTACGATTTTTTGGGTCCCAAACTTCTAGGGCCGTTTTGAGAAAAGATGATTTTAGGGGCTAAATTTCTCCAATGGGATAAATTTCCAAGGTTTTCCCAAAAAATGATTCGCCCAAGTTCTATAGAATAAAATTATTTTACCTTAAAATCACCAAAATTTTATAGAAATTATATTAAATCCTTAGAGATTTGAATATTTTAACAAAAATATCGCTAAACATTTCACATTTTGCATATTAAGGACTAGTAAGATTAGCTCATATTTCTACATTTTAATATAAATTCCATCCTTAAAATTATCCCTGGTTTTGAGGTCCTAAATGATGTTTTTTTGGCTCCCTAGCATGTCGTTGAAGGCATATTCTAGGCCAAACGAAATATGTACTCCTCAGCTATACCTTCCTGACAAGTTACCGAGCTCCCCAAATAGAGATCATATGCAAAAGTTACACCCCCAGGAAGTTAGCATATCAACTAACCACATCGAGTCCCACAAACATTTTTTTGTTTCATCTTCTAGGGTTAGGGTTCTATGTTTTTAGGTTTTTCTTATTGTTTCTTTATGTTAAAATTCCTTTTCGACCCCTTTGTAATCGTCTTCTTGTGAATGAGTGTAGTCGTCACATCTCTATCTTCATAGATAAGCTACCATCATTTGAGCCTGGTCTCACTTTTCCTAGTGAGAAGAGAAACTGGTTGCTTGTTTCTCATAGTCAACTCATGGTCAGTCACAAGTTTCCTATATTAAACCTATGGCCACCCCTATGATCTTCTAGATTCGAAGATTTCTAAAGAGATCAATGATAGATGGGTTGATCATGATGTATTATTAGCCATGGAACTTGTGCATTCCCTATTTTCACATAGTTCCAGGCCTTAAACCTATCTCTTAGCCTTCTTTATCTTCCTATAAAGAGAGGTGATGTTGGGGAATTAGGCATCTAGAGTACACCTAATATCAGAGCTATATTCCTCATTCTATTGGAGAATAACCACATAATCATGTTGCCATTTTGTGTTAGTGAGTGGGGAGTTGGGAATTAACACAAAGGAGAGAATAATCCTAGGTCAGATAGGCCATCCTATCCTTGGTGCGATATACAATATTGTCTCACTTATTCATGCTAAGAAGGAGTGGCCAAGGGAGAGCTCAAGGAACTCAGAACTAGGAGTGCAACAAAGACCCAAGGCATATTATCATTTGTTGTATCTCTTTTCTTAATATAATATAGATCTATGTTCCCCCCCCTCTAATACTTGTTTTAATCACGGTTGCATCTTAGTTCATGATCAAATTTTGGTAGATCTAATAATCCTTGAGTATTAGATTAGATCTGATTATATGCAATCATTCTTTTTATGCCCAAATACTTGAGAAAGGTTTGCTTGTTTATTTATGTTCAAGTGATAGGTTGAAGTGTATGCTAGGAGTTGGATCTTAGGAGCTTCATTACAAGGATAACACCAGGACAATCATCATAACAAGGTATGACATCATCCTTCTCATCTCTTAGCATAAATTGTGTGTGTATATTGTAGTTCTAGGGTAAACCCATAGTGACCTATCCTACAGTTTGTCACTAACTATAATATGGTCAATGAGAGGGCTTGCTTATCCATAGGAAAGTTACTTTGCAATAGAATTAGATTAGATATGATTATATGAAATCATCATTTTTGTGCCCAAAGACTTGATCATGAACTAAGAAAACATTATTAAAACACATATTAGAGGGGGAAAAACCATAGATCTATATTATATTAAGAAATGAGGTAGAAAAAATGATAATATATGTTTAGTCTTTGTTGCACTCCTGACATCGAGTTCCTGGAGCTCTCCCTTGGCCACTCTTTCTTGGAAGAAAGAGGTGATACAATCTTCCATATCGTGGTAAGGATAGAATGGCCTATCTCATCTAGGATGATTCTCTCATTTGTGTTATTGTCCAACACCCCATTCACTAACAAAAGATGGAAATAGGTCTCTCTGGTTGCTCTCAAACATCATGAAGACTATAGCTCTAGTGTTAGGTGTATCCTAGATTCCCAATTCCCCAACATGGCCTCTCCTTATAGGAAGATAGAGAAGGCTAAGAGATAGGTTCAGGGCTTGGAACTAGGTGAAAATATGTCATGCACAAGTTCCATGGCCAATAATGCATCATGGCCAACCCATTTCTCTTTGATCTCCTCAGAACTCTCTGAATCTAGAATATCACAAGGTTGGTTGTGGGTTTAGTATGGAAAACCATTGACTAGCTACGAGTTGTCTATGAACAATAAGCGATTGGTCGCTCTTCTCTCTAGGAAAAGTGTGACTAGGCTAAAAAATGGTGTTTTTGGAACATTTCCTCAAGTACTTTGTATGTTTTCGACAAAATATTATTATTACTCTCTTCAGGGCCTAGGGTGACAAATACAAGTATAATAGGTAGGGACAATAAAGGTACTTTAACATGCTTGTTTAAAACCATAGTTTGATTTATGATATTTTATATTATGTATTAGCATACTAATCAAATGCCTTATGAATTACAATCTCGAATGCACTACCTATTATTGATGGTTGGTAGTGCTACTAAAGACTGATAATCCACCTTTAAATGCGGGTTTAATTTGAGTAATTGTTCAAAAGTTTTTTTATAGATATCTATGAAAACTTATTTTTGTGCCTTAAAACCAATAACTATCTTTATTTTATTTTTAATATAACGTTTTAAACATAATAGTTTTATTATATGTTTAAATTACAATTTTAATATGTATTATATTTCTAAGTAAATTGAATAGTATTTAAAACAATAACTATCTTTATTTTATTTTTAATATAACGTTTTAAACATAATAATTTTATTATATGTTTAAATTACAATTTTAATATATATTATATTTCTAAGTAAATTGGATAGTATTTAAAACTTAACTTTCTTAACTTATAAAATAATTCATATAAACTTTTTTCAATATCCATTTTATATATAAATAATTTATTAATATTTTAAAAATAAAAATAAAAAAATATGAAAATGAAATATATACTCACAAACAACTTCCACCTCATTCTTCATCCTACTATAAGCATATATTTTCTCACTCCCAAACACAAAATTCTACCAAATTAAATATTCTCCAATTCTCCAAATCACATTTAAAAGTTTTTTTTTTCTCTAAAGCATATCTTTTCCCACTCCCAAACACAATATTCTATATTAAATATTTTCCAAATCACATTTAAAAGTTTTTAAGTTAAAAAAATGTTATTCTCCAAATCACATTTAAAAGTTTTTAAATTAAACAAATTGTTAAAAATAATGAAATGATTGTCATGGATGATTTTAGGGGTTAAATTTCGTTCATAGGCTAATTTTCCATGGTTTTTCCAAAAACAAGATTCGTTATTTTAAAAATCATTGGCCCAAATTCTATAGGATAAAATTATTTTACCTTAAAAATCATCAAATTTTTATAAAAACTATATAAAATTCTTATAAATTTGAATATTTTTACAAAAATATAACCAAAAATTTATAGTTGGAATATGAAAGATTAGTAAGATTCGCCAAAGTTTCTACATTTTAAAACAAATTTCCATCCTTAAAATCATCCCTAATGATTGTTCCAAATAAGTTTAGTGCTATGTTCACATTTAACAATTTTTAAATTAAATTTTTTTTGTTAAAAATAATAAAATGATTGTTCCAAATAAGTTTACTGCTATGTTCACATTTAAAAGTTTTTAAATTAAAAAAATTTGTTAAAAATAATGAAATGATTGTTACAAATAAGTTTAATGCTATGTTTATCATGTTGAGTATAATGAATTTTGGATCGCACATCACAAAAATCTTGACCATAAATTAAATATTTACATTTAATCAAATAATCACTAAGAATACTCCTATGAAGGAAAACCTTACAAAGTGTCATGATAGATATTGTTACATGAAAAAACAAAGAAAAGACCACCCCTCCTTCCGAGGAAAGATCACCTCTTTCAAATATTGTATCATTTTCTTTATACAACAAGGTTACTAGATAGCATATATCTGCTGAAGGAGATGGGGAGAGAAGGAGTAGGCATGAAATGACTAGATGGCAAAAATATTTATTGCAATAAAATTGGGGGAAGTGAAGGTAACAATAAGACTTCAAAGTTTTTGGCCAATAAGATATTAGATAAATGAGATTTAAAATTTAAAATTAATCATTATTTTTTAAAACTTTAGATAAAGAAGTGTATATTTTATGGTCAACCATGAACTAATAGAAAGTCAAACCTAATTCAACACTATATACCATAGCTATTGACAGATATAATAAAACAAGGTGATCAAACAAAAGTGAATGACTACATACATATGCCCCACTTTCTATGGAAAAGATGAAGGTCTATACAGATGGACCCTACCCTACTCTTTACATAAAACGTGCAAAGGTAGATACTTATAAGAATAAAAAAAATCTACTTTTACATCAAATGAAAAGATTAACCAATAGGTTTTGCTTTTGCTTATAAAAAATAAAAAAACTACTTTAGCTTGAAAAAATTAACCAGTAAGTTTTAGTTTTGCTTATAGAAATAAAAATCTACGTTATCATTTGTGTAGGACTACGGAAACCACCCGTATTATATATATATTATCAAATCAAACCCCAAAAATCATAAAAGTAATTTATTATATAAATTTTCGATTCAAACTTGAAAAAAAAATTAAATCATAAAAATAATTTATTATATATATTTTAAAGTCAAATTTCAAAAATCATCATAATAAAAAAATATATTAATAAAATAAAAAATTATTAAAAAACTATTTATTATATATATTTAGAATAATCTTATAGATTTATTATAGAAGTATTTTTCAAAAATAAAAATCATAATCTTTTAGAAGGTCGTCTGAATTCTATAATAATTAATTATAATTATTTCATTTTAAAATTATTTTATGAAATAATTATTTTTTTAAAAATTATCTATATAAGAATATAGAACAATTTACCATGTAGGAAATGGTTTATTTTAGAGGTATTTTTTTACCAATAAATATAGTCCTCTTTAATGTGATTTGAAGTTTATAATAATTAATTATAATTATTTCATTTTTAATTAAGAGAAAATTTATGAGAAAGCCATAAATGATATTTATACATTATTATAGTTAATGTTTGTATTTGAAATTTATTTCTTTATTTAAAAATTTTAGTGTTATATGTTATTTTTAGTTGATATAATGTGTTATATGTTATTTTTAGTTGATATGATTTGTTTAAAGTAAATATTTTTATTTTTATTTAATATTATTTTTATTTGATTTGATTATTAAATAGATTATTTGATTTTTTTAGGATATAGTGAAAGTTATAAAAATTACACATCTATTTTATTTAGGCTGTAAAAAGAGTTTTCCTCACTTTTAATTATTTGTACTTTCCAAGTTAGATAGATTTTTTTATTAAAATATAGTTTAAGTTGTTCTCAAATATTATGAAAAAAAGAGATTTCAAAATAAAATAGATAGATTTTTTATTAAATTATCCACAAAACCATAAAAACCTTTTTTAAGCATCTTTTAACAAGTTTTACAATGACTTTTACTAGGTCCTTTTAAAATGCCACTTCCTAATCCTCTATGTGGCTTTTGACCCTTTCTATGATATCAATTTACAAAAAATAAAATATTGTATTTTTTCACTTTATTGTTTTCATTTTATTTCTAAGATTATATATCTAGGGTTTTGAACACGAAATAATACTTCTTTGTTTATTTATTTTTTAGGAGATATTTTATTTCTAAGATTATATATCTAGGGTTTTTACCTTTTTTACCCAGAATAATCTCTGTAGTTTCTTTGCCGTCTTCAGAAATTATTTTTTGGCTTCTTCAAAGGGTTGAGCATTTGGACATCTAAAATGAGGTGAGTCACTTTTTACTTTGATTCAATTTTAATTTTACGTAAAGAGATTTAAATATATTTTATTTATTTTTTTATTTTAAGTTTTAGAAGTAAAAGTTGATTTGAGAG
>SNQJ01S0236600.1:0-13811 GCA_010110895.2 Picea sitchensis | reverse complement strand
TGAGTCTTCTTGTTTTGTTGACTATCCATAATCATTGCTTGAAGAATACTTTATGTAATTTGTTATGATAGTTGGTGTGTGAAAACAGGGTAAACATGAATTTTAGGGTTTAATGAAAGAGTTGTTTTCCTAGAGTTCACCTTGTCCAAATATTATACACATAAGTGGTATGAAATAGAGAAGATTTCAAAAGGGAGGATAAAAGGAAAATCCACTGATATTTGTAGTGAAATAAAGACAAGTGAGATTTCTTTGCTAAAACAGGGTTTCAACAGTACTATTATTAGTTTGCAGCACCAATATGGTATGCAATTTAACCATTCCTCATATTTGAAATGATTAACCATATTCCTCATGTTTTATAGGGATCTCATACAATGGGTTAATACTGGGTTTCAAATCGATGAAGAAAATGAGGGTTTCGACAATATGGAAACAAGAAAAGGTTCCTTGGTAGCCCTGGATTCAGCGTACGTAGTAGTGATCTGAGAGTCGAATCAAGCATTTTTCAATCTTTGAAATTGCTCAAATTAAGGATTGATGGATTACTTGTGAAATGATTAGTGAGGTTAGCAGAGATAACACATTTACTTGACTAATTAGGCGAGAGTTTAGGAGTGCCATAGAAGTGGAGTTTGAGAGTTGGCGACAAATGGAAGCGAGCAGTTCAGCATTAGTAATTCCCGATAACATAGCTCCTCTTTCAACCTTTGAACAATATGTAGATCATCAAGGAATACCTGATACATCTGGGTTCGATGTTGGTTCTTTGTGAATTTGATTTGGTCTATTTGAGAGGCATTGACTTACCTTCCAACTAATCAGGTAGCACCATTAAACGGCCAGTTCAAATTCTAGTAGTGTGCTTCAAGGAAACTATTAGAAATTTATGTGACATAATCCTTGAAAATCTGATTAAATGAAGGCGTTTAAAACCACAAAATTCCCCTTGACACGTTTCTTATTTGCAATAATGAAAGATGAGTGCACTAGGTACTCAAAAGTACGACACGAACTTTTAGATGAGTTGGCATCAAATACATCCTACTTTTGACTTGATATCTAAATGATTTGAAAGTGACCAAAAGAAAATCAGTGTACAACTTGGATGAAGGACGTATTGGCGGTGATGTGTTTTAGACCAAGAGTGTGACTCATAAGGACCATTATCGTTTTCATGATGAATAATATTATGACAAAAGCTCTAAAACAAAGTAAACGGCCTTATAAAAATAAATAACGTTGTGAGCGAGAGACCCAAAACCTAAGACTTATAAAATCTTATGATTCCAAATAAAACAAAACCAAAGTGTTTTCTGCCCCCCTACAATTCTATGTGATAACATCTAACTCCACAGGGGATGGAGAACTCCCTATGAGGATCCATGAACATGCAGTTCCAGTGACTTATCCATTGGGCTACGGAGTCATTATTAAATAAAAACAAAATAACTAAGGTGATGTTTACAATGAAAGGAAGCCACTTGTGGCTTTAGGAAAAATATTTCTTTAGAAAATTCTCATTGGCTGGGCTAATAGGAAATTCAACATCTTCCAAATTTTGCAATTTAAAAGTGTTATTTTGCAAAACCCGAGAGGTTTTCAGGAGACGATCCATAAGGATTCAAATTTACCATGATATATCTTTCCTTTATGCATCCCATTTGAGTACTAGGTCTCCCAACTGAAAATTGTTTTTCTTCAACTTCTTTTCAAAAGATTCGTGTATTTTATGTTGATGGCCTTGTGCTTTATCAAAAAGTTGCTCCCTGGTTTGTTGTACTTCCACGAGTTTATGCATCCTCGATCATGTCATCTGATTCCCCTTATTGATCTTGAAGAAACTTTACCATAGGTAAAGCTAGTTGAGTAGGAAAAATAACTTAAGCTCCATATAGACCATTTGAAATGGAGTAGTGTCAATTGATCTCTTGGTGGTTACTCTACCTTCCCATTGGGAAAACTTCAACTTTGAATCCCATGACTTTCTATTATCCTCCAACAAATTTATGATGATATTCACTAAGATTTTGTTGGAGGATTTTGATAATCCATTACCTAGGGTAATATATAGATAGAGTCAATAATATGAATACCAATTTTTTCAATAAAATTTCACCAGAGGAGAGTCCAGCTTTAAAGTTGCGGTTTATCGATTAAAAAAAATTATTAGGACAACAAATATTGATAGAGATAATAATAGCAAGTCAATGACTACTTTATATGTTCCATTTCTTGTGGGAATGAAACATCCACTTGGTGAAGTAATCAATAGCAATCATGATGGTAGCAGGAACGGTTATCCAATGAGAGTCTAATCCCCAACTTCTTGAAAAGGGCGGATACCACTATGGGGATTGAGAAAAGATTTGAGTTTCTTCTTGTCTGAGAATTTTTTACATTTATCAGAAGTTCTAATCTTTGCACACACATAAGTGAATAAGATAGGCCAGAAGTACCTAGCTCTAAGTATCTTGTGTGTTGTAGTCCTCCCAAAATGATGACCTCCACATAGAACTTTCCTTAGAGTCGATTAAATGGATTCATTTTCTTCTTCTAGATCCAAACATATTAAAAGCACCCCTACAAGATCTTTCCAATACATAACATGATCAACAATGCAATACTTGGTTTCTTTAAGCTTCAAATCCCTCACTTTGGTCTTCTCAAGTCCAATGGGAGGATGCAAATTTTGCAAGAAATAGATAAGGTCCATGTACCAATTGCATTCTGTCAACTTTGAGATGATTTGCAAGCTCTTGGTAGGAATATCAATTTGTTGATTTTCAAAATTAGCATTCATGAAATTAACTCCAGTTCCTTACAATTTGATTCAACTAACAATCTATCTAGGCATGACCGCTTGACTTGGTGGGTTTCATCTCAAAGTCCTCCAAAATCTTGGCAATCCGCCTCCTTTTCTCATCTATATCAAGCTAAATCAGAATTTATTTTACAGAGCTTGAAGGAACATAAGCAATAATTTTGGTGAAGAACATGTAATCTGAAGCTTTGAGGAGTTGACCAAAGCATAAGCATTTCTCCATCTTTGTCACATGCAAGTCGGCATCTCGTCCCAGAAAAATGAAATAGGATGCTCCATTCCATCGGAATTCTTCTGAAGAAGGACAACAGCTAGTGTATCATTTGAGGAAAAGAAAAAATATAAATTATTTTGAATAATTAGGGACTAATTAGAAATTTGGTGCATTAGCCAATGGCTACATTTTATTTGCTCAAAGAACTCTAGCTTAAATTGTCCATTTATGTCATTCCTTTTCTCAACATGGTTGTGATAAATTTGACCAACTCATCAAAATTAGAATAAATCTTCTCGAGAAGTTTATCTTACCTAAGAAGGACATAATTTATTTCTTAGACCTTGGGAGAGAAATATTTTTGATAGCCTGCATTGATGAAATATATGTCATTTATAATAACGTTGTAGTACTTTACCAACCATTTAATTTGTCAATAAGAGGTTCATAGGCTTACGAAGCAAACACACACTGTATATGCAGGACTGAAGTAGAACTAATCTAATCTAATCTATATTTCTGAAATCAAACTAATCTAAAGCATTGTTGAAACACTAACTAGGAAAGCATTAAATTGCATAAGGGAAATACAAAATGTGAAGAGTTAGCAACAATGAGCTCATACAATATATCAATCTCAAATCATGTCACAATGGTCAAATGACAAAACATGGAAAATAATAACAGAGAGCTAAGAATCCTTCATGTCAAAGCTAATCAGATAATCTTTCATTCTAATGATCTAATTCCTCATTCCTAATTGAATCCTAATTGAATTCTCATGAAGAGAGCACTCTCTTATATACATGAAGAAGATAACCATCTCATAATTGCATATCCTATTCTCTCAGCCACTCTCAACTACTTTCCCATTATTACAAGATATGATCCTTTAAATCCTCACATATCTCTCATATATCTTAGATAAAGATATTCTAACCAAATCTCCATGATCTTCTCCTTGAAAGAGGCTTGAATAATTATCTCCTTTAGAATGATGGAAGAGATATTAGAAGTCTCTTTGAATTAATCATACACATATTCCTACACACACATTACAGAGCTCACACATAATTGAGATATGTATGAAAACATGTATATTTTCTAATATTTAATCATAAATTCACTTTTAATACTAAAATGAATAAAATTGGAAAATAATGATGTGAAGCAAATGTATTTATGAAATGGTATGATGAAGGTTTAATGGGGTGATGAAATGTAAGGAATAGTGAAGGGAAAAGGTGGATGAAAATCTGACATTTGAGAGTCCCAACATGCCCCCCAGCTTAACTTGTTTGCATGTCCTCGTGCAAGCATGCATGGATCTTCTGAAGAACCTTTGGCATTTTGAACTTTTGGCTTTGATTGATGATGTATTTTAATAATGAATGTTTTCGGGATATATGGGAGACATGAGTAGCAGCTCATGAGTAACAACTAACATTTTCTATGGTTGGTTCTTGTTAACAACCATGAATATAAGAATGTTGGTTCTTGTGTTATTTATAACATTCATTTAGTTATTTTTCTTTTGGTATGTTATGATAATCATTTTCCCATGTTTTAGTTTCCAATAACACCTGACATTTCCTATAGTTTGGTTCTTGTGTAACAACCCTTAGATATCACGAATGTTGGTTTTGTGTTAACAACATTCATTTCGATATTTGTTCTCTTGTTGTTATAATAATGGTGTACCTTATATTCACTGGAAAGATAAGCTATCAATGTGCAAGAAAATCATCGAGTATAAGAAAAGCCTTTTCTCTATCTTTATGAATCATGCCAAAGGTGTAGATCAATCGCGTAAAGTGAAGTGCATAAGGGGATCGTTGGAAAATAATTTTTGGGGAAGTGTAAATGGGATGAGAATCGAATGATGATAGTGGAAAAAATGTGGTGGTTATGAATATAGTTCCCCCCAACTGAATCGGTTGCATGTCCCATGCAACATAGTGTAGGTCATGTGAAGGAAAAAGAGAATGGAGGTGTGAGGGAATTTTCCAAAATATTCAAGTCAACATAGAAGGAATTTCATGATTAAAGCTTAGAAAAAAACATACCTCCACTTACCCAAAATGTAGATGAACTATGCAATATGAATGTAGTTGTTGCGGCTGCTTGATCAGGAAATCGTGACTGGTATTGAAGCGGAAACTACTGTAACGGCTGTGGTAAAGAATATGTGATTGTGACTGTTAGAATATGGAAGGTGTCAGTGCGAGGATCATGAATATGTAGGCATGAATGGCATTGTTGTTAGATCATGGAAGATGTCACTTTTGTATGATCATGTGAAAGGTGACTATTACTGTAGCAGCACTACTGTAACTGTGACTGTGGGAACTACTTCAACTGCCATAACAAAGACTGTTGTAGTAACATGTGACTAGATATTTATGTCGGATATGCTGCTTATTTCTTTGTAACAAAGCAGCTAGAACTTCTGTATTTGTCCTCTGAATCGAGAGGGTATGAAGTGGAAGTCACAGGCTAGTCTTTGATGAATCAGAGTACTGAAATGTGGTATGGTGCTCTCATAGATGGAAATTCATCTTCTTTATGCTTCTTGAGAGTCATGAAAAAGTGTATAGTCTTCACACACTACAAAACCCAATGGTACAATACTAGTCATCTGAATAAATGTGTTGATGTCCGGTATGAAAAATCATTGGATTACCGACCATTGATGAATATCATTAACCAATCACGAGCAAACTCACCATTGATGTCAATGAGTGCCAAGGTACCCTAAGTACATCTTCTAGAAGTCTTGAATAGATGGTGATGTCGAGAACCATACCAAGATCAAGCTGATCAAAGGACATTGATGGATTCCCATGATCGCCGACAAGAGAACTTACCATTAAAGCATGCAAACTTCCGAGGTACTCAAAATGGACTCTAGTCTATATCGAGGATAAGGTGTTGAGGTCGATGGGGCAAGACTTGTTGAGTGGGCCTTAGGGAATCCCACATGTCAGTCAACTTAGAGTTTTTGTACAAAAAGATTTGGTAGGATTATCAATGGAAAGAACTCATGAGCAAACAATGTGTATCAACATGGAGAGGAAAACAAGGGAATGTAATCATGGAAAGGAAATGAATGGTTTTATTCAAAAGGGCGAATTGAAATGGAAAAAGAAGGAAAAATGGTGAAAGGGATAAAGATGTATCGATTCGGAGAAAAATAGGCATGTGTAAAGTTATGACTGATAAGGTGATGGCACATAGGCTTTAGACATGGATGACTTAATGTGTGTTTGAAGGAAAAATAGGGATAAACATGCATGACGCAAATGGGTTGTGAAGGGTTTCTGTGTAACAGCTAGCGTCATGATGTTTATGATGAGTAACATCTGCAATCAAAATTTGTTGGTCAAAGCATGTTTGTTAAAGTTTGTGATTCTTGAAAAAAATCACAGCAACAACAAACGTAATCATCTTTGAACCTGTAAAATGTTAGTACTAAACCTGTAGTGAAATAGTGAGATCATTGAAAAACATAAAATGGAGGAATGAGTACAAATGCCAAAAAAATGAAATGTGTCTTTTACATTGTAGTAGGCAATCTCCTTGGTAAAACTGTTTGAGGTAACTCAAAGAAATTAACGTTAAATGAAACATGATTCAATAATGTTCTAGGAAGTGGGAAGATCCATTTGCAATGTTTTGAGTTTTAATAATTTTTTATAGCTTTTATAATTTTTTAGTGTTTTTTTGTTTTATTTCTATAATGCAACAAAAGAAAAAGAAAAATAAAAATTATCTTAAAAGGAAAACAAATTATTACTATACAAAATAAAAATCATAGTCAATGTTCAATGCCACTTGTGACATTTCAAGAACAGATGTATAAAACTATCCAAAACATGCAACTATAACCTGATTAACATGAAAGTGCAAAGCCCAAGTCTAATGAGACTTTTCCATCTGCCTTTATTTCTGTTCAACATGTCTTTACCATGCATGTTCTACGTGATCCAAGGCAGAGACAAAGTCTTTCCTTCTATTCAACATCACACAAATGCAAGCACTCTTGAAGGATTTTCAATAATGTAGTCTGCTGTAAAAAGACCTTCCAAAACTCTTGCTGCACTGTATCTTGACCCCCTAGTACCCAAGCATAATAATGCAACCAGCTGATTGACATCATCCAACAGCAGATTCATGCCATCGTATCTTAGGACTACTAAAAAGAATTATTAATAACTCTTCTAGTGCTTCTTCTATAGCATCTTGAGGACCAAGAGAGAGATACTTTGCTAAGGCTTCTATAGCCCCATCTTCTGCCATTACAAGCTTGTTTGAATTATTATCAACTGCAAGTTGAATTAAAAGCCCTAAAGCCAAGGAAGGAGCACTTGGATGATCTGGAATGGGTTTCAATAGTTCAACCAAGACAGGTATTGTTTTGCGAGAAGTTACACCATCCTTGATATCATCAATTATGAACAATCGCTCCAGAGCTACTCGGTCTGTATTGTGTACCAGCGAGATTTCCTCAGGCAGTTCTATAAGTTTCCTCCCTATCAAAACTGGTGAGATGGTACTGGATGTTGAATTGAAGGCCTCTGATTCAATATGGAATGCCA
Organism: Picea sitchensis; assembly: GCA_010110895.2. NCBI lineage: Eukaryota > Viridiplantae > Streptophyta > Pinopsida > Pinales > Pinaceae > Picea > Picea sitchensis. Next base: position 6,175 of record SNQJ01S0236600.1, on the reverse strand, counting down.
TAATCTATTTATTATATAATTCCCATGAACAGAAACCTGAGTCCAATGTACAACCTACGGATGATGCCACAACATATTTACCCGGTGGCCGATGCAGACGATTGCTCACGATCAACCAACAATTCACCTCACATGTTTGGAGTAAGCCCATACGGAGATTTATATTCATCCTTCTCCTCAGAATTTGCTATATCATGAAAAGAACAGCATCCATCATCATGGGCAAGAAAAATCGATTCTCCTTCTGATACAAACCAACATGCAGTAGATGTCTTATGGCTGAGCTGATTCAATCGATCAAAGGAAACCTCTTCAGTTTCTTCAATATTGCCAACGTGCTCTAGCTTGTTTTCTTGATCATCAAATTCTATAGCAATAGGATCTTCATCTATGGGGCTTATGGGTCTGCCTTCAAAAACATCCCTAATATCTGATTCATTTTCATTCAGCTGATCATGCAAATCCACCTTGGTCTTGAGCACGACAAGATGAACTGACGGCTGGTTTTTCAACAATTTTTGGTGGGGGTAAAGCCTGTCTTCCAAATCTTGATGGTTTAAGCATTTAATTGGTTTTTTAAGAGACCTAACCATGGAATCAAACGAATCATCCGAATCCCTCTTGCAGGGATTTTGGCCAAAATCGCTTCTCTCGTCAGTGTCATCAGATTTTTGAGGATCATCTGAACCTTCATCGTCTGACTTAGAGGATTTCTGAACCACGGAACCATGTTGCAACACAAATTTATCTTCTTGCTGGAACTTGGATTGAGCACACTTATCCTCATCACCCAAGGAAGTCAGACAGGTCTTGTCATCCAATGCCGAAAAGGTCATAGATTTCTCAATACCACTGATTCGAAGTTGTATATCAGAAAGCATAGTCTTAGAAGTCTTCGGATTGTCGATATCCAACATTTACTTTAAGATGTCTGCTTCAACACAAACAAGTAAAGGTATAAGTCCACCGGCGGCACGAGAATTAGCTACGGTATTGATGTACCTCTACTTTGCCATTCCTGAACCAGACCCATTTGAAACTTGTGCAGCAAAGTATTTGTTTGCGGTTTCTTCAGATTTCAGTAAAGTTGCAAGTGAAGGGATGGCTCGCATTGTTGCAGGTTCACAAATTATATCCTCAAAGTTAGACGGCTCGAATCGCATATAATGGCGATTGAGGACGCGTCTTCCTGCCAAATACGTCGTCGTATGTTCGATGCATTCACGAAGAGCCAACTGCGTTCATTCATATCTTCAATCCGTGCACATGCTCGTTCGGAACCAGAGCGTAGTCTATCAAGGATTTTGAAACTAGTCTTAATCGCTTTTAATTGAGCCAGATACACTTCGGCCCCCAATGCCCTTGTAATAGTTTTGGGATTATTTACGATTTGTCATACCGGAAGAGATAAAATAGCATCCTTGATTCTTGCATCAATGAAATGTTGGAGATTTCCGTAATAGATACCGGATAGGATATTTAATCCCAATAAAGCATGTTGATAGATAGAAAATTAGGTAAGGCAATCCATTAGATTCACGGGAAATATTATCACCGAGATCTTGGTGAAAATTTGTTGCAGTCAACATTACCACGAAAAACCATCTCACAACTACCCGCAAGAAAATTATCATCGTAATTTGAGTAAAACAAGATTGTTGTTAAAACTAGAATTGAGAGAATCGACTCATACAGATCGATATGGTTATGACATCGGAGGAGTTGGTCGATGATTTGAATGCAACAGAACCATGGGAGAAAATTCTATCATCACTAATCCGGAATTGTATGTGCTAGGAAATCTTTATTTTCTATTGCTTTTGTAGGTTTCGGCATGGAAGGATGAATTCTAGTGGGGAAATTACATTTGTAAGTTTATCATTTAACTGTTGTTGCGGGTTGCGGGTTTAAGATCAGAATATTTCAAGTGGTGAAGGTGGAGATAGAGTGTGAGAGGACGAAGAATAAAGTCTCTACTACATTCTATCTTGATGTGCTAAAGTTTTTTGTAGGGTTATTATTTAATTGCTTGTTGTAATGAAATTAAAAACCAGAAATGAACCAATCCAAAATTTCAAAAAACCAGTTCAATCGATTCAGTGCAGTTCAATAGCGTAACAACATGTAAAAAAATAAAATTCATTGTTTTCAACTCTTTACATTCTATTTCAGTTTGTAGGTGCAAAAAGATTATTCAGACCGGTTCTAATGTTTGGTTATGTTTATTTGTAGATCGGGCTCAAGGCTGTGATTTACCGAGGTTTCAGTGCGAGTTAAGCCAAGGTATGCAAACAATTTGAAAAGTTTATGACATAGTTCGCGACCCGGTGTTTCAACATATAATTGTGATGTTTCATCATATAGCGGCCAGTATTTTATTGAGATATATATATTTTTAGTTTTGTGTTTTCAAAAAAAAAAAAAAAAACTTTTAGAAATTTTATTTTGCAAATTTATAATAAAAAGCGAGTGGAGACCCGGTGATGTTGTTTAAATTTCTTTATTCAGCATCATATGTTTATTCATAATTTTTCTTTTGCAAATGGAGCATTTAGGCATCGCATTATACTTCCTAAAAAAAAAATTTATTAGTCATCCCTACTTTCTGATCCTGTGATGCATGCGAGCGGAGGAGAGCATACTTATTCCTAAGAAAGAGCGAGAGAAATGGCGAAAAGTAAGCCTACCTATTCTATACGGTAGAAATTAGAAGCGGGATTCGTTGTCATTCCGGTGGAAGCCATTTCATTAATAGTAGTATGCATATGTTATCTTCCAATTTCACAAATGATAGTGAGATATAACACATAAATATACAAAGATATCCAGGAAATGAAACTCTAAATTATCAAAAGAGAAGAAAAACTAAATGACTTTAACTTGATACCTGCTTGAAACCATTGTTCGATGAGGCTCTCTTAGGCGTAATTTGTCTCACTCACATCATCGCAACTCCTCATTTGTCCTCCTCCTCCTTACCTTTGCATTCTTCATGTGTTGATTCATTATATGTTTCTGGAGGAGTAATTAAACTCTCGACTGCTATCAAGATCTACTCTTCCAGAGAAGAGGAAATCCGGGCTTCCGCAAGGATCTGAGTGAACTGTTCCAAGATTATGCTCATGGATTAAACCATGTTAAAGAGAAGGTTATTACCGGTATCCAAATCAAAATGAAAATCGAAAAATCAGAGCTTCTTTGAAACATACTTAGAAACATGACCACTCTTTCTTTGAAACACAAAAGAACACTCTTTTGATTCTGAGAACCCATTTCTAGTCAGAATGATTGACACACATTGAAATATATCTATCTCCTAGCGGGACCTTCTAATCCTTCCATTAAGTAGGGACCCTTATCCCAGTCTCTTACAAGCACACTTGCAGAAACAACTGAAACCTACAGAGAACAGGACATTCTGACCCCTTCCTTAGCGAGGACCCTTAATGGAGTCTCGGCTAGCACACTTAGAAATAATTGGAAATCTACGGAAACAGGACCTTCAATCCCTTCCATTAAGCGAGGGACCCTTAACCCGATCTCACGACTAACACACTTACAGAAATGATTGAAATCTACAGAAAACGGGACCTTCTAATCCCTTCCATTAAGCAAGGACCTTTAGTACTAGTCTCTGATTATCACACTCATGGGAATAATTGAAAGCTAACTAATTATATAGAGGGCAGGACCTTCTAATCCCTTCCATTAAGCAGGGACCCTTAGCCCAGTCTCTGATCAACAAACTTGTGAAAAATGAATGGAATCTTACTAATTCTACAGAGAACTAGACCTTCTAATCCCTTCCATTAGAAGGGACCCTTAACTCCAGATCTCGATTATCACTCTTGCATGAAAGAGTGATACCTCAATCCCTTGTGCTTCCCATTATGGCCAAAATGTTAAGTGAAATATATGTCATTATAATAGCGTTGTGGTACTTGTAGCCATTTAATTGTCAGCAGGAATTAAATGGCCAGCCAAGCACGTACATATCTCGAGAGGGCTGATAGAACTAATCTAATCTAATCTATGTTGTTGAAATCAAATAATCTAAGCATTGAAACACTAACTAGGAAGCATGAAATTGCATAAGGGAAATACAACATGTGAGAGTTAACAACAATGAGCTCATACTATATATCAATCTCAAATCATATTACAATAGTCCAATGACAAAACATGAAAGAATAACAAGCTAATAATCCCCTTCCTTCATCAAAAGCTAATCAAAATCTAATCTTCATTCTAATGATCTAATTCCTCATTCCTAATTGAATTCTAATTGAATCCTAATTGAATCCTCATGAAGAGAGGCACTCTCTTATATACATGAAGAAGATAACCATCTCATAATTGAGGATCCACTATTCTCTCAACCCTCTCAACTACTTTTCCCATTATTACAAGATATGATCCTTTAAATCCTCACACATATCTCTCATATATATTAGATAAGATATTCTAACCAAATCTCCATGATCTTCTCCTTGAAAAGAGGCATGAATAATTATTTCCTTTGGAATGATGGAAGAGATATTGAGAAGTCTCTTTGAATTAATCATCCACATATTCCTACATTACAAAGCTCACACATGGTGAGATATGTGTATGAAAACATGTATATTTTCTAATATTAATCATAAATTCACTTTTATTTACTAAAATGAATAAAATTGGAAAATAATGATGTGAAACCCAAATGTATTTTATGAAAATGGTATCATGAAAGGTTAATGGGTAGATGAAATGTAAGGAATAGTGAAGGGAAGGTGGATGAAAATAAGACATTTAGAGTCCCAACAGGCTCTACTCTACTTGGGTCAATTTTTACTCCTTAAGTTGAGACAATATGTCCTAGCAGCTTAGCTTCTTTCATGGAAAAAAGAGACTTCTTTGGGATTAAGTGACAATCCAAATTTTCTGCATTTCTGGAACACCTTCTCCAAATGTTGGTAATGATCTCGATCAAACTTTGAAAACTTTGTGATATCATCAAGTAGATAACCACAAACTTATGTCCATTGGACGTTGGAAAGTTTCCCCTGCACTCATGAGACCAAAAAGACATCTGTACATGAATGTACCCCAAGGAGTGGTAAAATTTTGTCATTTCTTTCCTCTTTGGTAATACATAAATATGATCATATCTTGAAAAATCATCAATCATTATTGGCTTATCCTTACTGAACTTGTCACCCTTTGCAATATATGCTCCATTTTAGGTAAGGTGGTGTCTTTTTGGAACACTATTTAAAATTTTGAAATCAACACAAAGTAGAGACTTCTTGGGATTAAGTGACAACCCAAATTTTCTTCATTTCAGGAACACCTTCTCCAAATGTTGGTAATGATCTCGATCAAACTTTGAAAACTTTGTGATATCATCCAAGTAGATAACCACAAACTTATGTCCATTGGACGTTGGAAAGTTTCCCCTGCACTCATGAGACCAAAAGACATCTTAGCATACATGAATGTACCCCAAGGAGTGGTAAATTTTGTCATTTCTCTTTCCTCTGGTAATACATAAATATGATCATATCTTGAAAATCCATCAATCATTGACATCCTTACTAAGCCTGTCACCCTTTGCAATATATGCTCCATTTTAGGTAAGGGGTAATTGTCTTTTTTGGAACACCTATTTAAATTTTTGAAATCAACACAAAGTTTGATCTCACCATTCTTTTTTCTGACAGGGACTAGATTAGCTATCCAATCAGAATACCTCAAAGGTATAATGATCTGGGCATCAAGCAATTTATTGACCTCTTTCTCCATAGTGGTAAATAACATATGATTGATCTGTCTTAGTTTCTATTTAAAATGTATGGTATCATCCTTCAAATGTATTCTATATTCAATGATTATTATATCATAAGTTTCCAAATCTTCATACTTCCATGCAAAAACATCAACAAATTCTTTCAACATTTTGATATATTCATCCCTTTGTTTTTCTGACAAACTACTGGACAGTTTGACATATTTGGGTTCCTCTTCAGTACCTAGATTACACTCCGTTAGATCATCATTATCACTTGAACCACTCACTTTCACAGCCACATCATTGTTATCAAATACTCTCTCCAAGGGAACTAATCCTTTAGGAATATGATTTCTAGGTAACTGAACAATTTTGTGATCTGCAATCTTATTTAGAAATTTATCA
>SNQJ01S0236597.1:0-13812 GCA_010110895.2 Picea sitchensis | reverse complement strand
CAGTCCTTCATACATGCTTTCAATAATTCTCCAATCAATCTCTTGTTAGCTTGCTTCTTATTCCTCTTAACCCTTTCCATGAGCAATCTCCTCAATATATAGGAGAAGATAGATTAGTTACTTGGATAGGAAATGATCCCAAGATATCTGGAATGCCAGCACCTGAATAACCATTCGAAGCCAACTCACGTTTCTAGAAGATTCCCTTCTAGAAGGTTCGAGATTTTATATTTTTTATTCCTTTGGAACATGTTCACACCCTGACAGTTAGTTACAGTGCGAACCCTTCGCACCCTAGCTTAATGCAGCCTGCGAGAATCAGGCATTCTTGCAGGCAGATATACAGGTAGCCTGCGAACATTCCTTAAAAGCATGATTTCTGGAAGCAGACAAATGTAAATTTTCTCAGGAAAGTGTTTTTAGTGAAAAGCTTGATTTTCCATCATCATAACATCATCATGATGACCAAAATTGTGGATAACACTAAGCACAAGAGGTAAGAGACCAATGAGAAGCCACTGTCCATAGCGCAGTTGACAGACTGAAGGCCCTTACCTTAGAATGCAAGCAATTTGCTGATCGCAGTGCCCAAACATATGGGAAACTTACTGAGAAACCAGAGTTGTAGGAACTGGAGTTGTAGCTCCAGGAAGCGAAGAAACATGCAGAAACACTACAGGAACAACTAAATTCTCTATCATCTATGGAGAGAATGAAGAGATCTCAAGAGCAGCGAACCGCCCAACAAAAAATCCATAATATCTAGAGCAAAGTTATGGAGATAACTCAGAAACTGCAACTGGTACAAGATAAGGCCTATCAGTTGTTTACAGAGGTGGAAGGACAGGGAGTAGATCTAGAGCAAGTTAGCACCACGACAGAACAATGCTTGGAAGGACCTGTGAATGATGCAGTCATTCAAGAATTTGCTGAAAAAGAGCGCGTAGCACAATAGTAAGATTGAAGCATTCGAAGCATAAATTCCTACATCAGAGTGACTTGAGATGAGTCACAGGTGAGTGTTGGGGGCCTGTTGGCCCTTGACCAGGTTTTTTTGATATCTGGGAAAGTTTGACCTATTTTTGGACTATGACAACCTGTTGAAGGAGGAGCACAAGACGGACCAGAGATCGCAGGATCTTGACCCCTTGTTGGGTTATTTTTTGGATGTGGGAATATGTAACGGGATTGGGATGTAGACCCATGAGTTTACCCATGTTTAGGCCTATTTTGTATGTACAAATAGATGTATAGGAAATGTAAAAGAGAGAGGGAGAGAACGAAGGCATCTATGTGATGTTAGTATGCAAGTAGGCTAAGTGCCAAGAGTTGGATCTATGTGACCAGGAATTATAAAGTTTTGTGCACACTGTGTGAGACTTGCAGAGTTAAGTGAAAGTCATTGTAGCAAGATTGTGGAAGGCTTAGTGCTGGAATGCAAGGAAGAAGGATCTAGCAAGCTGCACAAATCTTCTATCCTATGCAGAGTATAAGGGTTTTGAGGCTCTGTGCTTGTAACTGATTGAATGAAGACAATAAAGAAGAAGAGTTGGTGGACATAGCCCTAGGGTGGGGGTGAACCACGTAAAAACTGTGTTGTTATGATTGGTGCTTTTCTTAATGTGTTTATGACTCTCTTGCTAAGTGATCAGAATCTGGACTAGGGGTCAAAATTTTGCTCAAAAATCAAAGTTCTCGGAATTGCCTCAAAACGAATGGGTGCGTAGCCCTCATCGTCACGAACCCAACGCAATTCATTTGGGTTCAAACGAACGTCGAATGACTGAGATATCACATTCTGTTCAAATTGTCTAAGAGGTAAAAAAAAATGTGTTGACTGTATAATCCGTATGGATGCTGATGTGGCAGAGGCCGTACGATGATGTGGCATGTCCATACGCTGAGGTGGTAGTTGATGACATGGCAATCATTGATTGGCAGATGTGGACGAATCCTGTTGTGACAAGTGGCATCATTTTGACAAATGGTATGGTGCCATGTGGCCCAGGCATGGGCTGCCACGTGGCACCTTGTTATTGGTTTGGGTGTTTGGTTAAAATATTATGGAGTCCGGGGGGATTGAACCTCAGACCTCTCCCATTGGCAAAGCTTTGACAAAGTCCGACTAACTGGCGCACCACACATTAAGTCTTGTTATATAAACGAGTTTATTTATATTTAAATTTTCTTTGTTTTATGGTTGGCACGAGGGTCCGGGCCGGGGCTTAGCCCCAGCCCCTGGTTGCACACATATTACCATGTGATCGTTCCACACATGGAGTTTTGGCACAGATTTGGTTTTTTTTTCAAATGGTTGATTTTATGTGCCGACACATGTCACGCCCAGGTTCAACCTTGGAGCGGGTGCCTATCTATGCGCTAGGACGTGGTCACGTGGAACCATATGCCCAACGGTTTGGCAGTTGGGAGATTTAGATCCGTTAACCATCCTAAAGTTCACATAGTTATTTGGTTTTGCACCGGTGCTAGGTTTTAGCATGAGTTTGAGTGTGTGTGCTAGGTTGGATGTACAAAGGTGCGTTTTGGCGAACCAGAGACAACAAGCTTGAAGGAAGAAAATGGCAGGAGGCCTATCTTCTTCATTTTTTGGCCAAATGAGGTGCCAAAAAAGATCATCTAGGGGTGTTTGGATGTTCTAAATCCATTGGCACTGTTTTCAAATCCATTTGAAGACTTATTTTGCATTTTTTTCACCATTGAATTTTCAGAGAGCTCTAGGGAGCTTGAAGCCCTCATTGATTGAGGTCATGCTCAAATGAACACAAGTCTGTTTTCTGTGACTGAATAGACATTTTTGGCTAATTATTATGCTTTGAACACATTGGGATAGGTTTCAGATCCATTTTAGGACTTTAGAGGTGTTTTTTCCACAAGGAATCTCAGGGAAGCTCAAGGCCACATGTAAAAGAGGTCATGCCCGGATGAGCCATGATCCGTTTTCAGAGTTCTATTAGTCATTTTTGGGGTTTTTATGTATTTTGAACCCAATGGTACAGTCAATATTTACATTGGAGTTGAGAAACATCTTGTAAAATAATCTTTGAAAAACTAATCCCAAAGAGCCAAGTTCATTGATGGAGGCTCAAGGAGATGTAGCCCAGAGAGGGGTGAACTCCTTTATCATCTTGTTATTGTTGTGGTTTTGCTGGTTATATTTGCTGCAAGATATGTTTATTGTGTATTTATTTAAAACACATATTTAACCATTTAAAGGAAAATTTCCTCACACATGAACATTTCAAAGAAGTTGTATAAACTTGGCACATAATTTATCTTGCATATTTTAACACATTGAGCAATGTCCTGAAAAGTTTATTTTAATGAAGTAGAGGGTGCTTGCATAGCATAACAAGTCAAGCCCCTATTTTCAGATCACTAAGTGCTTTGATAGAGATAGATAAATCTTTTCATGCTTTGTGCTAATGATGTGTAAGAATGTTAGATCTGACTTCTATGAATGTTCTTAGTGCTTGCTTCTGCTAGATCTGATCCATCTATTTGTGATAAGTGCTTAATTACATTAGATCAATGTGAATGCTGTGAAGCTCTGTTTTATCTGTGAAGTAGATATTGATTGCATATTGAGGATCAAACAGTGCTAAGAAATCTATTAAGTATCATAATCAAAGATCTGTGTCCCAACTAAGGTTGCAGACGCCTGAGTCTCGCAACCACCCATGCCTCTACCTCGGGTGAGACTTCATCTGCTTCGTGGGTGTTGCCGAAAGGGCCCGTAGTTAGGGTTTTTTTGGTGTGTTGTTGTAGCATTGAACCTTATGTCCACCCCTATGCCAACAACTGCCTCGACTTGCTTCTTCGCTAGAGCCTCCTGCTCGATGAACCCTTGAAGCACTTGCTCGGTGACAGTCACTTACAGGCGTTGTTCCACTGTCATGACCATATGTTCCAGCTGTGAGCCTTGTCCCTCGATCTCTTCGAAAATCAGGCAGGCTTTGTCTTGCACCAACTAGAGTCTCTGTGTCACTTCCATAACTCTGCTCTGGATGACAGTAACCTGCTACTAGATTATGCGCTGCTCTTGCGACCTCTTCATCTTCCCTGATTCATTCTACTGCGCTCATGGAAGCTTATTCCCTCTGATCCCTCACTTCTTGCAGAGTGCTCAACACTACCTAAAGTTCTAACTCTGATAATCTTTCTTGAAGCTGCTGAATGGCCTCACCAAGCTTCCCCACTTGCATCTCAGTTGACTCCGGTTCCTCCTGTACCAAGGACAACAAAGAGAGAAGTGCTCTCGTTACTGCCTCTTTGACCACAATCTGCTCTGTGAGCAGTTGGAATTTTTCTTCCTGTATCTTTGCATTGTTCTGCTCGAGCTCCTCTTGAATTTCACTTTTCTCCTTTTGTGCAACTCGAAGTTTCTCTAGGACCTCCTCCTTTTCTTGATTTAAGGCCTCTATGGCCTGCTCCTTTTCCTCTTGGGCTCGATGAAGTCGAACATCTGTCACATCTGCTAGCCTTCACAACTGGGTGGGATCATCCCCCAATTCTACATTTTCTGTTGAGGATGGCGCAGTAGGCACTGCGCGGCTCAAGTCGATAGTGTGATGGATGTCTCTTAGCTCTTTCTCTATTCTGTAGTACATTGACTACTTCTTTTCTCCATGTTTCTGCAAGATTTCTTCTGAAACATCTTCTATAGTTGTGATGATGAGATCAAATTCATCCATTGTGAGCACATTATTTGAATGAGGCTTGTTGGCGCGAGCCTTCTTCCTTGCCGAAGGTTTCTCCCGGGAAACCTTCCTCTTCTGTGATGCTTCTGCTGTGGTGAGGGGATTCTTCGACGGTGTAGCTTCAATTTCATCCTTCTTTTCTTCTTCTTCCCCTCCTTCCTCTTGGTCCACTTCATCTCCTCCTCCTCCTGCAGGGGAGTCAGTCGCAGTTTCCTCCGATGCGATTTCCTTCTCATCACTTTCTATGTCTTGGACTTCGTCCTTTTTCTTCTTTTTCTTTGCACTGCTTTGTCCATCATGTTCGACCTGGGTGACTAATGGGCTTCCGATGATATCAGGGTCAGAGAGTTCTGCATCCTCCACTGGTACAGGAAATTCTGTTGGCCATTCCTTAATGATCTCTTCCATGTCTTCCTCAGTCATCTTATAGTAAGACTGTAGCTCCTCCTTACTTTCATCCCTGCGCATGGTGATGTAGATGAAGTGTCGTTCTACATGGAACTTCACTAGTGGCATATATCGATGGAATGTATTCATTGTCATTCAGGGGAAGGATTGAATGGCACACTTTAGTTGTAGGTAATAAGTATGGAAGACAACATTTGACTACCACTGGTTCACCATATCATCCTATACAATAAGGTAGTGAACCTCACGACCAACGGTTATGATGGCTCGACTTCATGGAATGTTTCTCATTTTGGCATCTACCAAGCAACAACTGCAATGAGCACCAGTAACCAACTGAAGTGGAATTCGTATCCTTGGTCCTGCACTTCGCGACAGTCCTTTTCCAATTTGTTGACGAGGTAACTCGCCCAGTTCATCTACATTCCTTCAACACACTTCTCTATGAGGTCAACTACGAACCCTATGAATTGTGTCAGATGGTTCTTTCAGACGATATTGACATCGATCAACTGACAAGATAGGCGCACTGGGCCATCCCATATGGAGGCTACCTTGTAGCCTCTGTTTCCCTTCTCTACATCGTCGTAGTCTTCTTTTATTCACTCCACCAAGGAGTGATCTGACATCTTTCCAAGGTAAAACTAGTGAGGGTTTGGTCCCTGCATGCTCAATCTAGTGATAAGGTGGATCACCACCGGATCCATAGTTATGCGCCTATATAACCAAAGATAACCGCCATGGTAGCACGATAGGAGGAGTTTAACGCAAGTGTTAACCTCCTGATGTCGACCGAAGTGGATGATCTTCATTACGTTCAAGATCGTGGAGCGCATGAGCTCCTTAATCCACGACTGGGGGACTATCTTGGGCTTCTTCCTAGTCGTCTTCATTAGGTACCTATGCGGTGTGAGCATCGCATAATTCTTTCGATTTCTGAGGTTGAATTCCCTCATCTTGAGAGCTGGGATCAGCCCCAATTGGGGTCCAACTGCACGTATCCCCTTTGGGAGGTACACAGTGATGAGCATGTACTCAAAGTCACACGGGACACTGTCACGGTTCACTATGCCAATCAAAGGTGGGATGTATTCTGGCAAGACAGACATGATCTGCTTCGCATTAGATAGATCATCACGGTGCTTGCTTCGTTTCTCAGTAGCACGAACAGAACATCGTCCAGTCGATGGGGATTCTTGCAATTCACCAATCAATGATGCTTGTATTCCTACAGACATGACTTTCTCAGTCATGAGATCCACGAGAATTTCCTCCACTGACTTCTCTACTGTGTTACATTCGCCCAACATTCACACTTGTAATAAAAGAAATCAGGTAGGTGAACGGACAAGCAAGGTAATCAAATAAATGACAAGGTATAGAAAACACATTGCAGTACGAAATCAGTTCTATGTAAGTGTGGATATCTCAGTTTGCAAAATTTGGTCCCGGCGCAACATCCAATGAGTTAAATAAGCAACGTCATAACAAATTCCTTCAATGGGTATGAATACGTCCATCAATGCACATCCATCAGTTATGGCGTGATCTCAGTGGTTCAACGATGATCTTTCTGTTAATAACTACGTTTCTAGCCATTCTGGAGTGTCGTTCTAATGTTCAGGATGCCTCCAATGGTCATATAGCTTCGCCATGGCAAAGTCCCATTCTGCGCGGTTTTGCTATTCCGACTTCAAGTTATGCAAGCCTTCTTTCTGTGAAGTCTTTTCTAGGACTTCTCGTAGTTTATCTAATTTTGCTTTCTTCTTACTGAGCTTTCTTGCCTTCTTTCCTGTGATTTGAGTCTCTATATTTCTCTTTCCATTCTTATTCTTTTCTTCCCTTATTATAATAACTTTGCACTATTAAGGGTCTTCCAAAGGTTTCAATGGTAATACCTCTTCTCTTATTATTTCCGGGGTGAGTGCACTTCTTTCCTGCATGGATGGGTTCTTTAAGCCTTCTTGTGTTCTTTCGACTTCGACAACTAATTCTCTGGTCCTCTGTTTCTTCGACTAAACTCTTGTTCTTCTATTAGTCGTGCTAGTTTCCTAGCTATGAAGTCCCTTAATTATTTCTTTTTCTGTTATGTAGCTTCCTCCTTTGCTTTCCTTTGGATTTGATCTTTCTCAATCCGGGTCTTTCCTAACAAAAGTGAAAAAGGAGTGTTGTTCTCAACAAACTTAATGACTTCAAATTCTTCTTTGATCGATGTTCCATGGGAAATATTATGTACATTAGTAACTCTTCCACATAGGATTATCATCTTTCCTTTAAACAAACCTATCTTTCCCAATGAAGGTACTATAGCAGGCTTTCCCAAGTGATTTTTGGCATAATATTCACATGTGTTTCCTCATCCAAGACATAGTCTATGTCGAAGTCTCTTGTTCTTGTTTCTATGTGTTTCTTCTCTTTGAATTTCTCTGGTAGACTGATGTCTCTATGATCATTCAATGTTTCTTTCAGCTGTAATAACATAGTCTCTGATTCTTTCTAGTTTTCTAACATATCCTTACTCCCTTGACCTCCTTCATAGTTTTCTTATCTCATGTTCATCTTTTCAACTTTGGCAATCATTCTAGGTCAATCCTCAACTTCATGGATAATAGATTTACAACAAAGACAAGTAGGACCTATACCAAGTCATTCCTTAGCAAGATGTCCCAGTCTTCTACAATTATAATATAGTGTCAATCCTCTCTTTCTTTTAAATGATCCCCAACCCTTCCTGTACTACGTACTGAGATCATATTGATGGACCTAGAATCTGCAAAAATTATTTCTAGGTTCCTGTATCCACTTGTTAGTCCAAAAATTATTTTTATGCATAAGAATAACATATCTTTCACTATCTCTATTAAATCTATTCAGATCAATTCTTTCTTCTAGCTGTGCCCTAGTTTTCAGACTAGGAAAAAATCTATCAAACATACCTAGATTGATACTTTCAAAGAAAAGATTTCCACTTATATTACCTTTATCAGAGCACAAAGCTTTAATATCTTACCTCTTTTCTTCAGATCAAACTTCTCTCTTAGCATAGAGATTCACAAGCCAAGTAGAATACTTCGCACTATAGCAACAGATTTTCACACAAAGCTTTCTCTTTTCTTTAGTTCCCAACAATCATAGTTTCAAGTCCCAACAACAAAACCATTTGTTGGAATAGGGGTAGACCCAGGGTTCAACGCTTCAACAACGCACCAAAAAAACCCTAACTACCGACCCTTTCAACAACACCTATGAAGCAGATGCAGTCTCACCCTAGGTAGAGGTAGGGGGGGGGGTTGTAGGACTCAGGTGTCTACAACCTAGATGGGACAATGTGATTACAACACTTAATAGAGCACTTAGTGAATCAACATGCATTAGTTCATAAATCCATTCACATCACAGATTAAACCCTAGATACAGAACAACACAGTAGAAACCTAGATCAAGTACTTTTCATCACTCAACACCTAGCCTGGGATCAGATCTAGCATTCATTTATCATCAATAGAGCACTAAGAATCCATACATCTATCTAACATGCATAAATATCAATATACTAAAAGATAAACAATATAAACAACATCGCACAAATCACATCAACACATGATATATGTGGTTCACCCCAGTGTGGGGCTACGTCGACCAACTCTTCTTCTTCTTTATTAGTCTTCAAGCTTCTTACATTCCCCTGCTCCTATGCTCAAATCCACAGAGTCAACTCCACGAAGGGTAGGAGATCTGCGCGCAACTTGCCAGATCCTCCTTCCCAGAATTAGGTAAGGGAACAAATCCTTACACAGTCGATTCACAAAGTCTCTTACAATCGATTGCACTTAGCTCTACAAGTCTTAACATAGTTTAGTCATGCACTAAGCCCATGACTTCAAAAGTTGAAATCTACTTGCATCACCTAGCTACTTATTTATACATTACAGAAAGTCCTAAACATGGGTAAACCCATGGGATGACATCCCATACCCATTACATAAACCCTAAAATCCCCCAAAGCCCGCAAAACAAGTGATATCCCGCGATCTCTTCTTCACCTGGGCGCTCTATCTTCGACCAGCCTATCGAAGTCCCAAAAATGGTCAAACATGACCAATGTTCTCTCAAAACTTGGTCGAGGGCCAATAGAATGAAGAAATCGACCAGGGACTATCATGGGCACTAGAAATATAAGTGTGGTCGCATGGTGGACAATATTCCCTATGTAAATATCACCAATGATGGACATGCAATAATCATTGTTGGCAGTTGGAGTGACTAGCATGCATTGTATTGAATATAGTGTACATTTAACCTCATGCATTTTCAAGGGTGATCTATCCATGGGTAGTGAGGCCATCTAGTCAAGGGATAGTCCTTTAATATCTTGATATTATCGTCACTTTAACCACTTACTCGACTCATCATTTGTTGGCACAGGGGCAGACCCAGGGTTCAAGGCTCAAGAGCGCACCAAAAAATCCCTAACTACTGACCCTTTTGACAACACCCACGAATAAGATGAAGTCTCACCCGAGGTAGAGGCAGGGGTGGTTGCAAGACTCAGGTGTTTGCAACCTTAGCTGGGACACATATATGTGATTATATCATTTACAAAGCACTTAGCATCGATCATTCATCAATATTCAACCCTTATTATACTTCGCAGACAACACAGAGCTTCGTAGTGTACACTCAGATCTACAGTATTTCAACACTTAACCATAGTAACCCAGATCAGATCTAGAAGATCAGCACTAAGCATCCTCATACACATCTAACAATCATATATATCTAAGAAGCACAGAGCATAAGTGGATATATCAAAGCACATAGCATAAGCAAATATAAACACATTGGATCATATCACAGAGCATAACACACATATTTACATGGTTCACCCCCACCCTAGGGCTACGTCCACAAGATCTTCTTCTTTATTATTGTCTTCAATCTGTTACAAGCACAAAGCCTCCAAAACCCTTCTTCTCATAGAACAAAAGATCTGCGTAGCTCAATATATCCTTCTTCTTTGTGTTACACCACTTAGCTTTCTATAGCAACCTCACAGTAACTTGCACTTATCCTTGCAAGCCTTACACAGTTCGCACAAAGCACTTATTCAACATCACATAGATGCACTACCAATTGCACTAAGAAATCACATCTACTACTTCTTACATTACCTATCCTTCTATTTATACATTACAGGAGTGTGCCTAAGCATGGATAAACCCACAGGCTAACATCCCTTTCAGATTACATATTCCCCAAAACCCAAAAAAGGACCAAAAACGGGGCCTGGCTTACACAATTTCTGCTTTGCTTTGTGCTTCATATTTGACAGGTTGTCAAAGTTCCAAATATGGTCAATTATGACCAAGTGTTCCTAAAAACTTGGTCAAGGTCCAATAGACCCCAAACACTCACCTGTGACTTGTTGGAAATGTTTAACATATAGCATATGCTTGTCATTGATGGCAAGTACAATAATGAAGATGGCATGAGTATAGGAAGAATGTAACAGACGGGCATCAGAAGTATTTTAGGAAGACGCTGCAGAGCAAGCTCGATAAGTTCAGAAGAGATAGTTGAGAGGATTGTTGGCAGGTTATTAGGCAAAGTAAGCTTGTCATTGATGGCAAGATCAAAGTATGCAGCGAATGAAAAACAAGGACAAAGTACGCTCCAGAGGAGAAGCGCCAGTGATCGCTGGATCTCATCCTGAATTCCTGATGGCCGTTAGATCTGAATGAAGACAAAAGGAACGATGTTCCCTAACCTCTCAAAATCGTGATTTAATCTCAGTCGTCAGATTAAGGTTGAATCTGGACCGTTGATTCCAGTCCATGTCGGAGTTTCACGAATCGAGAGTTGAAGATGTCAAAGAATAAAAACCATAAGAATCCCAAAATCGCGATATGCGATATTGCGATTTAATCGCAGCCGTCAGATCAAGATAAGATCTGGACCGTTAATCTGACTCACGTCAGCAAACCATGTCAGCTAGGAACACGTGGCACAAACAGGTAATGACAAGTGTCAGACTGATTCAACATTTCAAGCACATGTAAGTCACAAATCAGGGTGACACATGGCAGGTATTCAACACGTGTGACGTCAACAGGTTTACACTCTTTCAGAGTTTCGTAGATCGGGAGTTGGAAGCATCAAGAACATTCACCACAGGAATGTCGAAATCACGATATGCAAATTCACAAAAAGATATTGACCATCAGATCACCAAGGAATGTGGACCATTGATCAAGCATGAAGAAGGCCTGTGAAGTGTCGAAATCACAACAAGATATGAACCATTGGGTCCATAGGACACATGGAAAAAGATCATCATGTCACTGACTGGAAAGTCAAAGGAATGGGGTTTGATCTTAGCCATCAATTCGAGGTTTGATCTTAGCCATCAGATCAAGGTTTGATCTTGAATGTTGATCCGACTCCATCTCGGAGTCTCGACCATCGTGACTTGGAGTGATGAGACCCTTCATCACAGGAACTGCGAGATGTGAATTCACGAAGAGATCTGGACCGTCAATACACCAAGATTCTGGACCGTTGATCCAGATCCATCTTGGAGTTTTTCCTATCGCAACTTGGATTGATGAGAACCTCCACCTAAGGAACAACGATATGCGAAATCACGATGTAATATGAGCTGTCAGATCAAGATTTGATCTGGACCGTTGATTCCAGTCCGTGTCGGAGTTTTGGGGATCGCAACATGGAGTGGCAAGTAAACAATGCAACAAGAATGTCGATTTCGCGATATGCGGAATTGCGATTCAATTGCAGCCGTTGAATCAAGCTCTGATTAGGACTGTTGATCCCACACCATATCAGGGTATCGGGGATTGCGACTTGGAGAGTCGAGATGTCTCATCTCCAGACTCACGAAATGCGAAATCGCGAAAGCACCTTATGCATAAGGCTGTGGTCATAGCCCATGGTCACGAGAAGGGAAGGAGTCATTCTAGATAAGCTCCATTTCGGGGTTTCGGAGATCGCGACTTGGAAAGTTGAGATGCCTCATCTCCAGATCCACGAAACGCGGATTCGCGAAAAGCGATTTTTGAATAGGCGCTTGGTTATGACCATAGCCATATAGAGGAAGGAGCTAGCATATAAAATCTTTGTATTGAAGCTTCAGAGATCGCGACATGAAGTGTCAAGACACTTGGGCATAGGAATGCCGAAATGTCGAAACCCGATTTAAAGGCAAGATTAATTAAGTTCATCCAATGAAGCAGATAAACCTGAAGGAGATCAGAGGGCTACTGATGCACGACACAGTGAAACTGCCAGAAACCATTGATGGCGTCTGCTAGAGAATTCGAAGAGACCTCTATGTGATCACCAGAGGAGATGAAGAGTCTCCAAGCTTCGTCCAAGTGAAGGAAGACTATTCTTAGAAGGGATTGACAGATGGATGAGCGTGGAAGCCTATAACTGAAACAGAGAAGGTGATCTCGACTGTCACAGAGAAGATGAAGAGTCTCAACAACCAGAGAGGCTGAGGAATCTCAGCTTAACACCTAGTGATGATAGACACAGGGGTTGAACTGCCAGAGAAGTTGAAGAGTCACGATGATGATCATGCAGAGCACTTGAGATGTGGAGGAGATTGGCGCGGTATGAGCATGCAGAGGAATGGAGAATATTGCATGCAAAAGATACACATAAGACATATATACACGGTACATAGAGGAGAAGCGGTTGTTGTTGCTATTGGAGTTTCTGTGGTTGTTGTTATTGAAAGTGATTCATGTGTAAAGAAGGAGGAGAGTGAAGAAACTAAATTGAACAGAAGAGGATCTGCACAACGAATGGACATGGCACACAGAGCATAAAAAGCAGAAGAACAGATAACACAAGTCATGTGTGCAGGAAGGAAGTGAGGCAGACAGAGCAATGAAATGTAGTAGAACAGTGATGAGTTTGGTAATCCATTGTTGAACATTATATCAATGTAATAAGTTTCAGTAGAAAATATTTATATTTCAGGGTGGAAGGGAGGTGCTAGGGAGGATTGTTGTCCTCATAGGTTCAAGTGGGTGCTTGAACACAAGGAGTTGTAGCTTCCATCTGGTTGCAGCCAGAGAAACCATGGTGGTAGGGTGGTGCAAGGGAGAACTCTTGTTCTCTGTTATACAGGTTGGCGCCTGTATGATTGGAAGTTGGTGCTTCCATCCAGTTGGTGCTGGAAACACTCAGGGAGTTGGTGCTTCCTTCTAGTTGGTGCTAGAGAAACCAGGGAGTTGGTGCTTCCTTCTAGTGGGTGCTAGAGAAAACAGAGAGTTGGTGCTCTCTGGAAGTAGAAGCTTCCAAAACAGAGTTTGTAGCCTCATTATGAGTTGGTGCTCATATGTATGATAATGTAAATAATGTAACTATTACTTATGATATAAAGAAAAAGAGGTTTTTACCCTGTATGGGTTTCCTCAGGAAATATCTATCTCTGTGTATCACATGTGTGTGATTGATGTTGAATATGCTATTGCTTACTTCCCTGCACTATTGTGATTTTCCTTCAGTGTTTCTGCAAAGAGTTTAAAAGAAACATAATTGTTTAAGCACAGTAACAACTGATTCACCCCCCCACCTCTCAGTTGTCCAACAATTGGTATTAGAGCCGGCCCCTTTTATCTAAGGGTAGATCCTAGAGCTTAAACATGACAATCCATGA
>SNQJ01S0236596.1:2682-13823 GCA_010110895.2 Picea sitchensis | reverse complement strand
TGTGGGATAAAGTGAAAATATAATCTAAAAGAAAATATCTGACCTAAAAGAAAATAAATTAACTTAAAGTCACTTTGACTTTATTAATGCCTAAGTCTAACTTCTAATTGACCATTATAAACTAATATTTAATTTAACATTATTTTCCATTCTTTCATTCTTTCATAATTTTAAGGAAAGGTTGAAGGCCACTGCCCTGTCGTGGTGTCCAGATAATGGCAGTGTCACCCACAAACACCTAGTGGAAATGAGAAGGTTGGCTCGTGGTGAGACCCCCTTTGTCTCATGCATCCAACTGAGATCCATTACCCTGGCTTGGTGACTAGATGATGGTAATGTCATACCACTATATATCCATGGACATGAGAGGTCAGCTCGTGATGAGACCTCCTATCCTCCAACTAACCTTTTAAGCATTTTTAATCATATTTTATTGTGGGTCCCCCTTTAATCAAAGATAAGCATTTCAGTGCTTTCTTGGGTGATCCCTGGGCAAAGCATCTAGAAGGTTCATACATAGGATTTTATCTTTTACCCAACATCAATCCCTCTGGGCCTTCAACCCCTTCTTCCCATAGAATGAGGGACAACCCCTTCTTGGGTTAATACACCCTAAAATCCCAAAAGATAAGGAAATGGGGGGAATAGTGATGGAAAATGGTAAGTATGGTCGAGAATGGTACGATGGCTCTTCAAGGGAGTTCCTAGTAGCAAACCCATCTCCAAGGAAGACCACTAGGGAACAATGTCAACCACCAAGGTGAAGCAGGGAAAAAGGCATAATGTCCAAGCATATATCATGAAATCTAGAGCAATCTAAGATACAACATACTCAAATGGCCTAAATATTAAAATGATGCTTACCATAATACTGACTTGTACCTCGTGGAGCAAGGCCTACTACCTTCCGGAAGCCAGTTGATGTGGTGGATGCCATCTGGAAATCTACGACCATCTGTGGTGGTGAGAAGGATCTTCATCTGTGCAAAAGGATACTGTTGGTCATGTAGTCTCTCGACACTCCATATTTGCAACCTGAGGGCCTCGAGATATAATCTCCTTAGTTATCCACAAAATGGCGATAACAAAAACTATGGATTTCCCCTTGTTTGCTTGATGGAAAATGGTCATAATACCTTCAGAGCTCAATCCCCCTAAGCACCATTTGAAAAATGAGAGACTAACACCCAAAATCGCAATTTAAAGTTGAAAAAAATGGATGGAAAAGCAACAAGGTGATAATTTCCATCTTCTCACGATAATTACTAAAATTATTGTGATAATTTCAAATTATTGAATTTATTGCAATTAATTCTAACAATAGTATTGTCGAGGTTTTGTTTGGAAATATTATCGTGATACATGCAACACTGGTTTTGAGGGCTTCAATTTAAAAAATATGTAAAATGTCAAATTTTCGTTGCCACATATCACTAAAAAGTGGGACACATGTTGATTTTTGTAGCTTCGAAAAGGTATTCTCACATGCCCTAGGTGTTGGGCATGTGGGAATCGTCGTGGGCACCACATTACACTCTTCGTTTGGAGAAAAATGCCATTGGAACGAAGCTGGGGCTTCATGGGTTTGGTGGTGGGTTTTGTGGGTTTGTGGAGGGGCTTCTATGTTAATCCCGAAAACTTGTATATAAAGGAGAGAGGTCACTGTGACATTTTATATTGTGTAGAGTGCGTGGAGACATGATAGAGTTGACATAAGTGAGTCTGCACTTGTGCCAAGGAGCTTGGTGATTTCAGCAAGGGAATGTTTGTAACTCTAGCAAATCTGGCCTAGGAGAGAGGTAGTCACGGAAGGAAGAAACTGTACGAGTGGAGCGAATCATACGGAAGTGTCCGTACAACTTTTCGTACATGTACGCGAGTCGTAGTGGGCACAGTTGTGTATGTATGCAGGTTACAGTGGGCACACATGCATATGTACGTGGGTTGCAGTAAGGTGAATCGCATATATGTGGGTTGCAATGGGCATAGTCGTGTATGTACACAGGTTGTAGTAAGGTGAATCGCGTACATCCGTACAAGTGTTCCTAGGCAAGAGAAGGTCCATACAGGTTGAAGTTAGCAGCAATACATGTGAGGTCAGAAGGTCGTACAGGTGGTCTGCAACAAATTTGTGGGCAGAGGAAATTTCCAAGTATTTGTTGAGGTTTGGTTTGTTGATTTTTCTATTATTGGAGGACAAGGTTGTCCTCAATTTTTGGTGAAATTGTATTCTGGGAGGGTTGGCTTTGCCTTCAGAATTTCTGAAATTAACAAGGCTACCAAACAAAAATTTTGTGTCTCATATGTGTTGATGATTCATCTCTGATTTTGTTGTTTCCATTGCATATATTTTCAGTCAATAATTTTCAGTGTAAAATTGTTCAGTGATAACAACTAGGGTTTATTGTTAGCTCACTAGGAAGCAATTTTCAAATCTGAAAATTAGTCACATAGAGTTGCATGTGAAAATTGACAACATATTCATGGATTCACCTAGTATAAATAAAATAACATGATCAATGAGGAGATGATAATCTTATAAGTATAAGAGAAACCAAACTTA
The DNA here is from genome assembly GCA_010110895.2 of Picea sitchensis. Taxonomy (NCBI): domain Eukaryota; kingdom Viridiplantae; phylum Streptophyta; class Pinopsida; order Pinales; family Pinaceae; genus Picea; species Picea sitchensis. The sequence continues at coordinate 11,260 of SNQJ01S0236596.1, read as the reverse complement.
TTGAATAAATCATAAAAATATAGTAAACAATGCCAAATTTAGCATCCACAATTTTTTAAAGGGGATGACCTTAAAAAAAAGAGAAGCAGGTCCATGTATTTGACACCTACTTTATACCTAGCAGTTACAAATACAAAGTAAAATACAAAACTAACTAAAGCACAAACATTTGAATTTACAACAAATGATGAGCTAAAATATTTGGTGACCCAAACTAAAGTGTTGATCATATATTATCTACTTTACATAGTAGTTCTTCCCTTTCAATTGAAATCATAAACACCTAGTGTCTAAAGCTTACCTTCACAGGACGAGTAACTAATTTACATGCTTCAAAAAATGAATTTGCGGGCTTGTGTGACATTTCACCAGTCTTATCACTAGAGTTGCTATCTAGGATGCTTTCCTCGTCTTGCATTTCCTCTTTACCTTCTGAACTTAATACAAGAGGTTGAGTTAAATCCAAATCAACTGTGTCATGTTCCACTGATCCTGTGCAAATTATTTGAATTGTTTAGAACTTTAGCCAAAGAGCAAATTTTATATTACCAAATGACAATAATGCTTTTCATAGTGCTAAAGGACAACTATTCTATAAAGAGATTTTGTTGAGTTCATCAATTAAAAAGGAAAGAGTTGAGAGAAAGCAAAAGATAGGATTAAGCATGCATAGAGCAATTTTGGATAACATAAATGATTTAAGTATACTTCTTTAAACAGAAACATATTTACAAATCACTATGTTAGCCGCTAACACTATTTGGATAACCTCCCTTGAGATAGGATTAAGCATGAATAGAATAGTTTTGGATAATATAAATGATTCAAGGAAGTATACCTCTTTAAACAAAAACACCTTTACGAACCATTGTGTTAGCCTTTAATGTTATTTGGATAAACTCCCTTCCTTGTTATGTTTGAACTCATGTGAGCTTGGAAGTCAATTTATTATGCATTATTATTTAAGTGCAATACTCTTTTATTACCATCCTATAAACCACTAAATGGTTATTATTTGAATTGTTAAAAAGTGAAAATAAGTATTAGGACTTTTCTCATTTTTTATTCAGTTTGGGGTTCCAAGGCACATTAAATATTTAGGTCATAGTGTTGGAGTTATGTTCACTAATCTTAACTTGTGTTGTAACCCATTCAGGGGCACCTTTGTTGTCCTGGTGGGTTACAGTCATATGCTTTGTGTGGTCGGCTTGTGACCACACGTGGTGCTAGTCGGGGTCCACGGACATGACCCTAATAGTATTAAAACACATCAGCCATATTCTTTAAACTCACTATGAATTAAGAACATATATACAATAATAAAAACACATCATAGAACACCATGGAAGCATGCACAATTTTCCCTGGGGTAACCTATGAGGGAAAATCTCCAACCAAAAATCAAGCACTATTCCTTGCTCTTATTATTCTTAGAATAACAATGCAAATACAAAGAAAAATAATCAATATGGAGTGAACAAACATTGTGGCCTAATACAAACTTCTACAAGGTATCCTTCTTCATCTGCTTTGCTTTGTTATGTCTCTCCTTTGCACTGCTCAACTATGGAACAAAAAACTATTACAGTAACAAAACCCCTTTCTCCTCTTGCAACAAGGGTTATAACTCCTCAACCATTAGGGTTAGGTTTTTGGACCCCCTCCATTCAATCGGGGTTTGGGTTTTGGATTTCTATAGAATATTTTTGAAAATTCATGGGTGGCTAGCTCCACATGCGTGAGTAACAAGGGATGAAGTGACCTCCACATGGTACGGAGGTGGAAAAAGCATCAGTGAACTTGTCAAGAGCATAACATTTGCATATGAAGAAAGTTGTAAATGGTAGTGGCAGGAGAGCTTCATAGACTAGGCTTGAAACAAAATCTGAGGGCAAGAAGAAAGATAGAAGAAAATTGTTATGTGCCAAGAAGTTAATTAAATAAATTAAGCATTTTTATTGTTGGAAACTAGTTTGTAGATTTAGTGTAATGTCCCTCGTGGCTGTTATCAGTTTGTACGTACTGTTATCATATTTATGTGGTTTCTTGGTTAAGGATTTTCGTCAAACACTTGACACACAACCTGTGAGATCCCTTTTATAACCGCTGATATGTTTGGTACTCTATTGCTGATGGTTTTAATGCTGATTTGGGTCAAGCATTTTGTCAACAGTTGGCTGTTACACTAATCTCCACTGTAGAAACCTCCCTTAGTCACTGTTGTAGCTTATTACTGATGTAAGACTTTTATCAAACACTTGGTTTGTATGGTCTAAACCCTCTACAAAGACCACCTATTGCTGCTGTTCTAGTTTCTGGTTTAGTTATTACTATGTTTATGGTGTTGGCATAGAGTTTGGTGTGCCACAGAGAGCTGCCACTGTCTGTAATATATATATATATATATATATATATATACACATACATACCAGCAAGAATGTAAATGGACAAACTCAACAACTGCTACAGCAGAGAAAACACAACAGATCTGCTCCTAAATATTATTAATACCAACAATACAATGAGAATAGAAACCACTCCCAAATCTGAGCTGTTCTTCAATTAATTTTGCTTGGATTACAATTGCAGCTGATGCCATTATTTGGCTGCAGAAGATACCCACTAAATTACACGATTTGCTGCTCAATATGATATCCTAGGAGTGTTGTAGGTTGTTGTTTCTGTTGGATCGACCTCTTTTCAAGCTGCCAGCAATGATAGAAACGCCTCTACAGGACCTGTTATCCCCAATTTGTAGAATAACTAAGGAGGTGATGTCTAGACTCTAGAGGCCCTCCGGTTGCAGATATGGAGTACGGAGAGACCACATGACTAGCAGTGTCTACTTGCACATACGGAAGGCCACTCTATCACCACATTCTGATCCATTGTCAATGCCATAGAAGAAAAAATCGCGATTTTTTGAAAAACTCGCCGCTGTTTTGGAAAAAATTGCCTTGTCGTGCCCAGGTCGGGGATTAAAAGCCCGATTTTATGACCCTCTTACAAGATGGAATTCCCACATCTTAATGACTTAGTGTACATCCACTACAATCTCCGGCTTTGGATGAGGCAAATAGAGAAAGAGCCAGAAGTAGATGCCATTTCTTTGGACAATATTGATATATTGTCTAAGTGGAGGGTGGAGGTTGAGGTGCCTCTCTTGGATGAGGCACTTGCATGATTAGAGGAAGGGGAGCAGGAGCAGCAGCAGGAGGACGAGGAGGAGGAGGACCTTCATCCATACACCATGGAGGATGATGTGCCAGTTGAAAATAAAACACCACCTTCCACACAGTTCGGAGTAGCTAATCCTCCATCCATCATCGATCGTCATATAGTTGATGCACGACCAAGACCTTCTGCCTCTAGTTCAAGGCCTAGCAAACATCCCCTGATCTTTCCCCAACGAATCCCCAAAAGGGGGAGAGGGCATTGATATCATATAGCTAGTTGCTAGTTTTGGGACATATACATTTATATATGTGATCATTGATGTCATTTTGTATTGGTTTTAGACTTTCAGTAACGACTTTGATGTATTGACTTTTATTTGGCATCCACTATATCATATATATCAATTCTTTCTCCATATTTATGTGCCTATGTGTTTATATGATGTTGTTGTTGCTTTATATATTGAAAAATGTTTAAAATTTTGAAAAAAATGAATAAATTACGTAGTTTTTAATGTTTGCCGAGGTTTTCCGATTTTTCCCAATTTTTTCGCCGATTTTTCCAATAAGATGTTTTCAGGACCCTTGCCGATTTTTTTCCAATTTTGATGTTTTCTTCTATGATCAGTGCATCCACCACACCAACTAGCTTCTATAAGGCAGATGGGTCTTTCTCCATGCAGTACAAGTCAGGTATTGTGGCAGGTAATCACCCTAATATTTGAGGCATTTAAACATGTTGTCTTGAGCTACTTTTGATTGTAGAACGCCTGCTTGGACATTATGATTTTGACCCTGTCTCACCTTGGTGAGTGTCATAGGTTTCCTAGTAAGTGGCCAACCTTTGGGGAAGGCTTGCAACTGGGGGTCCCTTGAAAGGTTATCATACCATTCCTGACCATATTTACCACCTTCCACTCATTACACTCCCATCATATTGTCTTCTTCTAGGCCCTTTGACTTTAGTGACCCAAGAAGGGCATGTACATCATTTCATGGGAAGAAGGCGATTGACCAAAGAGATTGTTGTTGGCTAAAAAGATAAAAGCCTAAATATAGACCTTCTAGATGCTTCACCCAAGGATCCCCAAGAAAGCAATGAAACGCTTCTCTATAAGAAATGGGGGACCTACAAAAATAAATGATAGTGAATGCTTAAGGAGTTAGTTGGAGGATGGGAGGTCTCATCACGAGTTGGCCTATCATGATCATGGGTACTTAGCGGTATGACATTACCATCATCTAGTCACCAAGCCAGGGTAGTGGTTCTCTGTTACACAACTGAGAGAAAGGGGGTCTCATCACGAGCCAACCTTCTCATTTCCGCAAGGTATTTGTGAATGAAACTGTCGTTATCTGGACACCAAGCTAGGACACTGACCTTCAACTTGTTCCTTAAAACATGAAAGAAATATAAAGAGAAAGGAAGAGCTAAGAAGAAAGAATGGCAAGAAGATGGGCTTGGAAAAAGTGCATCACAAACGAAGGTGCCAAACACCCTCTACAAAGGAACCCATAAAAGAGATAATGTGAGCCCTTGTATGTCACGAAACTCATTGACCTATGAAGTCTAAATCCCTTTCCACCTCATCATCCATTACATAACCTTGAAAGGCCATCCTTGGGAGCATCCCCTACTTGACGGTTTTCGTCTACCCAATAGGACTTTTATGACACCCCTCCCCTACTTAAACTTGGTCAATTGTATAGGGTTTTTGGGCATTTGTTTAGTTTGATGAGGTAGTTTTGATGCACATGTTTAGATGCCTTTCTTATTCGATGTGGTTTACACTTGTCACGATATCTTTGACTTGAGATCTTTGGAGGGCGTGCCCTTTTGTTTTGCAGGACCTTGCTTGGTGGCTAGTTTTGGGAGAACAAGCTTAGTTTGGGCTTCCATGGGGCAAGGAGCCCACAGGTTGGATGGTGTAGCCCGCACACCGGATCACAAAGACATGCCTTTGGAGGCTTACATGGCATCATGGAGGACCTTACCCAGCCCCTATTACCCAAACAACTTTGCCTAGGAGAGGCAAAATGTCTCTTTTTGAGGGTTGACTTCATGCTTGAGGGGGTTTGGTGGTGATGGAGTTATTGTACATTGACACTTGGCATGATTTGACCGGAGGAGATATGGATTAACTCTAGCACATGAAGAGGAGGCTCAAGGAGCCCCAACGACCTCTTTCTTCTTCTCCAATGACTTGGAAGAGTGTCAAAGCGTCCCCTAAAGGGGTGATGTCATCTTACTTTTAAGGTTTCCAATGTGTTAAAGTAAAAATTAAATATTATTATTTGGTTCAAGGGGTAATATAAGGATTGTTGACCCCTTATCTTATGTTTTACCCTTGCTAAGTGGAAAAACTATGTTTTAAGACTTTTGTATAAATAGAGATCATGTCAATCTCATTTTAGAACATAACTTTCCACTTGTGAGAGGATACTTGGCTGAAATTTGCGCCCTATTTGGGCATTTCTCATTTCTCTTGGTTGCTACTCTCTTGTAATGGTTTTGCTTTCGCTATTGGATGGATGGATGATGCGCTATCTCTAGTGGAGGACTATTTCTTGCTTTATGGTGGATTTGTTTGGTTAAAAAGAGGTTTATCTTGTTAATGCTTGGACTAGGTAAGGAATCTTTGTTGCTATTGCTTATTTTCTTGGTTTCAAGGTTAATTTACTGAAGATTTTGGGGAGTATAAGTGCATACAACCCCACTAAGTCCATTGTAATTGTCTTGAAATACTTTGTTGCATAAGGAAATACTAGGAGGAGTAAAAGGGTTTACACCCTCCTAGGGTTTTTCCTAGCTAGTTTAGCTTTCCTTGGGGAGTAAAAAGGCTTACACCCCCAAGGAAGTAGCCCACCTAGCTCTTTAATTTTGAGACTCCACAACCCAATAGTTAAAGGCACTAATATTCTTTGCATTGGAGAAATAACATTGGTATACGTGAAAACACGAGATTTTGAGATTGTCTAAATTGGAATCCATTCTATGTGCTCTAAGCTTGCTAAGGCCACAAGGGCGTTTTGATTGGTAAAGGATAACTTATTGTTGCTATAAACGTTATGCTACAGCCATTAGGGCTGCAGCAAACGCATTTAACTTCTTTCTCTTACTCACTATTCATCCCTCAAAAATTGCTAAGAATCTGCCATATTAATCTACTAATCATTATGCATATTTTGGGTGGTTTACTTGTGATTTTTGCTGGTTGAATCTTGCTGCTGTAGCAATTGTTTTCTACAGAAATAAGGCTGCTACAATAATTCTTTGAAAACACTATCTAGCAGCCCTCTTCTACTGTCAAAGTTTGTGCTTGAATATTGGAAATTTATCTATTGGTTTAGTGCTTCATTGTCAAATAATTATTTGACAATTTTTATGGTTAATTCTGTTGAATTTTCACTAGGCTAGGCTCAAGCATGAGGTTTAATTCATTTTTAGCATTTCTTGAACCATATATAAATGCAGCTACACCATTAACAATTGTTGCAATAACCAAGATCACAGGAAGAAATACCATGCACAAGTGAATATCCTGGGAAACCCTTCTCAACAAGGGAAGAAAACCCAGCCAATCCTTTGCTATATTCTTCAAGAGAACTCCAACACCATAGACCTAGCACACAAGAAGGTGCTCTCAAAAACCAAGAAGGCTAGCGCCCAAGAGAGGTACACACTTCAGCCCTGGAACTTGTACTTGCTGAAATTTCCAAAATCACATGTTTGTTTTGTTTCCTCAACGGGGAAATCACCTTTATTTATACTAGACTGGACACATAAAAATTGGTGTCTATTAGCACAACAGGGCCGACCTCAATAACTCAAAATATAATTAATAATTACCATATTAATTATCTTTTACATTAATTATATTTCACTTTATGGTGGGGCCGACCTATACCCTCTACATCACAATTAGGGTTACAGATAAATCTAACTCTTAGACAATATAGCAAGGGATCTCACACACCCACTAGTGCTCAACCACTAGGGGCACGTCCACCTGTGCTCAGCCATAGGGATGTCCAACTCAACAGATCTCTATCTCACTGAGTCTCACGGGAGAATCATCTGGACACACACTCACTAGTGCTCAGCCACTAGGATCACGTCCACCTATGCTCAGCCACAGGGACATCCTACTCAACAGATCTCTATCTCACTAAGTCTCACAGGAGAATCATCTGGAGTACCACATCGCCTCAACTCTCTACACTGAGGAGAACAGTAAACCCATCACATGGGCTCCTTCACCCCTCAAAGGGGTCACATCATTTCATCTCAAACGACAAACCCATCTCATGGGCATATTCCCTACACAGGGGCACACAGCGTTCCATCTCCGTCTCAAAGAGAAACGACAAACACATCTCATGGGCATCTTCCCTACACAGGGGCACACAACGTTCCATCTTCGTCTCAGAGAGGAACGACACACCCATCTCATGGGCACACCCAACTCATGGGCTCTCTCACAGGCCGACTCACTCAGTCTGTGTCCTAGAGGATGTCTCACACAACTGTAATCATCAACACTCCCTCTCAGCTAGGGAGGCATTCTCCACCAGGCCAAGTCTCTCACGGAAGTACTCGAACTTCATCTGAGGAAGCGGTTTGGTGAAGATATCTGCAATCTACTCATGTGTAGGAAGGTACTGCACGTGTACTTCTTTCCTCTGCACCATGTCTATGATATAATGATATTTTATCTCAATGTGTTTCGTGAAACACAGGGTTCTCAGAGAGCTTCACACAACTCTGATTATCACAATGAATAAGGGTAGGATCCATCTCATGATCAAATAAATCTATCAGGAGCTTGTGAAGACACACTGCTTCGCGAACTGCCACACTCAATGCTATATACTTTGCCTCTGTGGTACTCAAGGCCACAGAACTTTGTTTCCTGCTGCACCAGTAAACCATGGTAGACCCCAAGGTAAAACAACAACCGGATGTGCTCTTTCGGTCCACTGCGTTGCCTGCCCAATCTGCATCGACATATCCCTACAAACTCAAGTCTACACTGGACGCATATCTCAGGCCATATCCAATTGTGCCTCGTAGATATCTCAATACATGCTTCGCTGCTATCCAGTGAGTCTGTCTCGGCTAAATCATGAACTGAGTAAGTACATTCACTGCATAACATATATCAAGTCTAGTGTTAACCAGATACATCAATGATAATCAACCGTCGGTACAAATGTGGATCAATCTCTCCTGAATCAGTAGAAGCATCATTCATTTTCTTCAAATCCATCACATCGGTGTAGGCATGGATTTGCACTCTGTCATACCGAACTTCTTCAATATCTCCACTGTATATTTTTCTTGACTCAGGAAAATCTCATCAATCCTCTGCCATACTTCTAGTCCCAAGAAGTAGTGCATC
>SNQJ01S0236595.1:2058-13812 GCA_010110895.2 Picea sitchensis | reverse complement strand
GGTACATACTTGGTACATGGTTGGATGCACTTGTTTATGGTACAGGTTGATTACAGGTTATTTGGTACAGGTTGGTGCATGGTTGATGCACTTGTTTATGGTACAGGTTGATTACATGTTGAGGTACAGGTTGATGCATGGTTCATATTTATTGGTACAGGTTTACAGTGGTATATTTCATAGTGGCAGGTTGACGGTGGTTCCATCATTCTACTTCTACTTCAGGGTGGCAGGACGGGGCAAGGATAGGTGGTTGTAGCCACCTTCCGGTTGTAGCCGGAGATCATAGGGGATTGTAGCCTCCTTCTGGTTGTATCCAAAGAATTGGGGAGTTGGAGCTTCCCTCAGGTTGTAGCCTGAGAAACTAGGGGGTTGGAGCCTCCTTCCAATTGTAGCTGGAAAACAAAGGAATTTGGTGCTTCCAATGAATGTAATTCTTTAAGACATGTAAGAAAAAGCATTCCGTGGTTTTCTCCCGATTTGGGTTTCCACATAAAACACTGGTGTACTGTGTATGCGTATGTTTGTTCATTTGTTCATTGCTTATTTACTCTGCAGTTATTGGATGATAATGATTCATTGATATAACACTTGGATTATATGGTTAAAAAGGATTAAATTGCTCTATTATTGATTCACCCCCCCTCTCAGTAATCCAACAGATGCTACATTTCCTAGATCGATGTTTAAGTCGACTGGGGGGGGGTTCAATTTCTTTGAAAGGTGGATTACTTTTTAAAAAGGTTTTATAGGGCCTCTAGCCTTGTTTTCCTTCCCTTGCACTTATTTTCATGTCTATGATCTCATTTGACAACTTCTTAACCATGCGTTGTAGGTCTTCTATGTCTCCACTTCCCTTTTCGGGACCTTGTTCTGTTTGTTTCCCTATGGGTCTAGTCAACATGAGTCCTCTCCTGGGGGGAGGTTGAACTTCCTTATTAACTAGTGAGACATGGCCTTATTTACATCCCTTCATTTGGTATTCTATTGTTTTGGCTTCTTCAAAATTCTCATCTAAGGTTGCTTTGGAAACCCTCTTCACAAACATGGAAATAGAAGCTGGGAGAGCATTAGCATATACTTCGATTTGCAACTCCCGAGTGGGTTTAGATTTGGGTCAAAATTTGTTTAGGATAGTGGTGAACCATTGATTAAAGTCTTTAACCTTCTCCTTTGAAATCACGGTGGAGGCGAACAACTCGGCCATCAAAGCTCCTGTAGTTGTTTCTTCTGCAAATTTATCTAGAAAATCCTTTTGAAACTTCTTCCAACTAGTTATGGATACTACAGGTAAGTTAAAATACCACGTGGAGGATGGATTCTCAAAAATATAGGGGAAAATATTTCATACTACACCTTCATGTTGGAAATTCATCAGTCTGATAGCTAGTATGAATTTTTTGATATGGTCTTCAGGAAATCCTGAGGTTTCAGGGTCAAATTTAGGGAGTAACATTTCTAGATGTCGGGGAAGGTTATGTACTCATCCAAGGGTGTCCAGAGAATCTCTGGATAACAAAGGTTGATTATTCTGAGGTGGCTTTCCCATTTATTCATTATGATCATTGTTATCTTCCATGTCGTCTGATCCCGAAACTGAGCATTCTGAGTTAAACTCTTCCTCGTCTGAAAAATCGTCGGGCTCAGAGCAGTTTTCAGCTGGTGTTTCAGGGATTAGATTATGAGGGTGTTTGATTTCGATGAGGGAGAAATCTTTCAAGTATTCTATAGTGTGCACAAAAACCTGGTCAGGGGTATCGACCACAAGTTTTCTTACTTTTTTTCTACGAGGAAGTAATAGAGCTAAGGGCAGTGCTCCGATTTTTTGGGTGTAAGATCTTATGATTCTTCTGAACTGGTTCAACTCCTCATGAGGAAGTGCGTAAGGTATCTCAACAAATATATGTTCTTCCTCTTGCTGGGGTGAGTTACTCGTTTCAAGAGTACTCAGTGTGTGTGGGCCATCTTGAGAATGACTAGCCATGCATGTAGGCTGTTTTGAATCTACATGATGTGTGAAAAATTATGTAAAAAACATTGTTAGCCATGCATTATTTAGGCCTTCCTTCTAGCACCAATATGTTGAGGGGTCCTAAATCCATTTAACTCAACAGTAGGAACCAAACCTGTCACCGAGGCCTAATTAAACTCTGCAAAGTTTAATGGTGGAATGGTTCTCCATATCTTGCAATACGGCTAATTAATCGATGGGATTTACATAGTGATTGACAGGATGTCTTCTTGTGAAATCTCCTCCTTCAGTTCTGAACGTTCTCTTTCTGTATTTTCTCTTATAGGTGGGACCGATACAAGATAAATGCTGGTATAAACTAACTAAGTAACAAAGTGGGAAGGACATAACTATGAAAGAAGGCTGATCTCGGGATAACCCTCATACTCAATCATCCACTGCTTGGTGTGCTTCCTCATACCATCTTTCCATATCTTTGCACATCTCCAGTGCCATGAGGGTGTATTCTTGGAAATTGAATATTCATGCAGTAAAAAGGAGCTGCTCATTTGTGAATTTATTGTAGGCGTCTTGGAATTCTCTTCTTAAGAGAACTGTGGTCTATGTGAAGTCCTGATAATATTTCACCAAATGGCGTAGATTTTCCAACTCCTTTAGCGTAGAGGCCATCTCCTATTCATCCTTTTCGCTCTATCTAGGGTGGAAAATTTGATTTCCATCCCTGCGTCGATAAGCTCAGATGTCTTGGCATGCTCTATGCTAATCAGTTTTTCCTCTGTGGTGATGAGGATGGAGCAATACAAAGTAAGCCTTCTCTTCTTGGTGGTTCTCTTCACGATGGATTTCATCTTCCAGTCATAGGAGATGGCTTGTATATCATCAACCTCATCCACGGGCTCAGGGATTTGTTGATTTCCCCAGGTAAGAATATTTCCTAGGCTCCTGATGGTGTATATATGTTCAATACTGGGTTCTTGAACCTCTTCTGTGTGTTCCAAAGGTTCGACCTCTAGTTGTTTCTCATCGGGAGGTAAAGTACCGGATGAAATTGAAGCATCAGGGGCAGTTTTGATACTTACTTGATAATCGACTGTTGATATTTTGATTTCCTACTGTGGAACTTATTCTTCTTGAGTGCCCAAACCTAGCTCATCCTTCGGGCTATCCAGTTGGGTCTCCAGCACATCGAGTAGCTCAGTGTCTAAGACACTTTCGACCTCCTGGTCATTCTGTGGAAGGCCTTGAATTTGAGCATCGAGAGCTGGGGAAGACGCTTTCTCGGGTTCCTTTTCCTCTGTGATCTGCACTAGAGTCACCAAGGACACCTCCAAACTCTCCTCATCATCATAGATTGTTATTAACTCGTGGAGGGGGTTTGGTGAATTTTCTCTCCTTAATGTCCTTGATGTCTCTGAATGATCTGAAATGTTCCCTAGTGATCCGACCCGTGGCATTGTAAATTCAGGGTTATCTAACCTTGCGATTTCTTCAATTTGTATTAGATCTAGGCCACTTGGACCTACCCGGCTCTCAACTGGGTTGTCGACGGGTACTCTTGTAATTTCCATGAGGTATAGTTCATTCCACAACTGATCAGCTACTCATTGTGCCTATTCCATTAGGATCAAACCTCTTTCCTGCGCCTCCGGTGTCATCGTTAGTCCCATGTTCTGCACCTTTGTGGCCTCTGCCACTCTAATTTCCTCCCTAGATCTGAGAGCCTCTTGAGATGACTTATATATAGTTTTTTCATGTTCATCAATGCTCATGGCCTTGAAATTGATCATTTTTGGGTCGACCATCCTTTGCACCACCTCGTCCCAGTCCTGGGCATTCTCCGTAAATACTTTTTCTTCGAACTTGTCATGAGCATATGACCAGTAGGACGACACCTATGAAGCATGTTGCAGGACTAAACCCTTTGGATTGTTGTGAAATCTACCCATTGGGAATATGAATTCAAGTTGGCTCAACCCTTCTTGTTTGGCTTGAGCGATGTCCTTTAGCAAGTAGATCCCTACATGGAAACCATAGGGTATGGAATCTTGTTTCTTGTCCTTGACCACGGTGGCGTTGTATCCCTACAAGATGGTTAGATAAAATATTTATACTACTACAAGCTGGTATGGGACCTAAGATGGTAGGAGATGTGGTGCTCTGGTGGCCCCGAACACCCTGATGTGGGTGGTGTGCTCCTCCAAATACCAATGACCTACCTTGGATATCATCTTTTTGGGGTCCATCAATAGCCTTGGGCATTCCTTCTTAAAAAGAATAAAATAAATTCGAGCGATGAATTCATCGTAGATGATGGAGTAGGATTTATTATACATGTTTTCCCATAGCACGTTGAAGTAGACATGGATTGAGAGCTCTGCAACATGTCAGCTCAGATTCATGCTGGCAAAGAAGTTTCTAGCTCACATGACATCGAGCAAGTATGAAGCCATGTAAAATGTTGGTGCTTCCCCTTCCTTTGGTGCCTAGGCCTGCTACACATAGATGCTCAGTTGCTTGGATATTATTGCTCCCCAGTTGAAGCTACACCCGACGATCGCAAATGTGTATGCCAAAGGAATTCATGCCTCTGAAAACCTTGAGCAATCTTTCTCTCTGTAAAGTCGGAAGATGAGATCCATCAAATAAATGTAGGGCTCCGTTAAGTTAGTTGTCCCATACCAGCCAGTGCTCCGGTTGATAAAATTCTTGTCCTCCCTCCACCATGAGGTCATTACTTGGTCGGTGTCATGGTGTTCATAGAACTTCATGACGAAGTCTATGTTTAGCCACTCCTCTGGGCCTCTGAGTTTGTAATACTTCTGAAATTCTACTGGGAGGAAACCTCCGACACACTCGTTGTTTTCGTCATTGATTAAACACTTATGTGTGTTTGTGTGGTCAATGAGCCACTTCAGGAATTCTTTGCAGGCAAAAATGGGGGTTCTTCTTTCCACCATATGTAGATATGACCGTCGGATGTTCAGGAACACCTGGTCGTAGAGCGCCCTTACGTCTGGATCACTGTGTGGGACATATTCTGGGTACTCTTCTCTACTAATCCTGTTAAAGAGATCCCCCCAATGTGGGAGCTCCATCTTAGAACCTGTGCTTTCCTATGTATCGCCAAAGGCCAGGGGATGGACGAAAAACCTTCTTTGTTGATGTCTTGACGACAAGCTCTGGACTAGGGGCATACTCCAATTGCCTCACGGTTCTCATAGAAGAACCTTCGTCTATCTATGGTTCTTTCATCTTTGGTTCTCTTGATGAGTGTCTGGTGGTTGGCTTTATCGATGACATCATTCCTGCAAATTAAACTAAATTTGAGGGATTGTATAAAAACCGAGAAACTCAGATACAAAAATTATAGCCAGTGAATTTACAGACTCATATACATACCTATGAAGCTTGTTAAAACCTGGTTATTTTGATAATCATGGGATCGATACAACCTTCGAGTTGTTATTCTTGCTCCTCCAGATGCTCCAAAATTCTCTTATGCACAAAATTATTTTTTTACAATGGCTCAAGATATTTTAAATAGGAAATATCTTACCGTGTCGCATCAACCATTCAATTCGAGTTATGAGTGGATTTTTAATAAATATGTCGTCAAATATCTAGAACTTAAATTCATCGTGGGTTGACGACGGAGGGGTGGGTACTAATGTAGTCTATTGGTGATTTTAAACGACTGTTTTGATTGGCGCACGAGTTAGCAACTAATGCGAGATACGGTATTAATTATCTCCTTAAATGCTCAAAATCAAATTGTATCTAATGCCAAAACGCCCCATCATGTCGCTCTCTTAGTGGGTGGATCAGGGAAGAGGTTTGCTATGAACGTTTTCGTTGATAACCTCCTAAAACAATTTATGACGCCGATCGATATTACTGTACATTGATGACATAGGAATGCTTCCTTGGAGCTGTGACTCAGACCAAGGGAACCAAGGATAACTCAGGATGGAACTAGATCGTAATACCTTCTTACCTAGCAAAGACACATGGCATTGAAGACCGATGACCTAATTTGCTTGTATTAATCAGAGTCAGGATTTTCCTTAAGTTATTCATTCTAGAGAAAACCTTACCTTTCTGATGCCGAAAAGCACAGGATCAGCGGTTGATGATAAACCTATACAAATTCTTTTTCGGATTGACTCCCTTGAAAAAGTCCCGATGCCAAAAATGCATCGGGGATCGATGATCGGGAATAACTTTTATCGCTGTCAGAATGTTTGTTGCGATCCTTCTAGGTTTTCCTCGATTCCGATAAAGCACTTCAGGTGTCGACTATCGACGATGTCTTTTCGTTCTTCATTAAAGCATGTCTCCTCCCATTTTTTACCAATGTCGAAGAGGAATCGACTATTAGCGATATCTTTATGCGCAAACCAAAACTTCCTTTTGTCTATGCCGATGGAGATCAGTGCTCGACGACTGAGGTTTTCCAAGTGGTTCTTTTTCCTTCTTTGAATTCCTTCTGATGCCGAACCTGATCGCGTTTGGTGAAGTGTTTGGCTGTCGATTCTTTATTCAGGTGTTTAAGGTATTTTTAGTCATGAGGTTTCATAATTTCAAGCAAACCTAAATAGGTCATGAGAATCATGAAAATAAGCAAAGNAAAATAAAAAAAAAAATCGAATAAGACAGTGCAGAAGATCAAGTGGTACCCAAAATAGTAAAAAATTGACAGAGGCTTTTTTAGGGTGTGTTAAGTGCTCAACAGTATCCTAGAAACGACCATGGCCATCATGAACACCAAGCATGATACAAGAATCAACTTAATACCCTTATTACTTTATTCCATACCAATATCCACCCTCAAATTGGTATGCACCCATGCCCTTGAAGTAATGGCCCCCTCAAGCTCAGAATCAACTATGGAAACAACGTTGGAGATGACGCACAACATTTGGAAACCCACCTCAACAATCTAGAGTTCATCCTCATTCTTTGTCTAATCATCATCAACAATTCAAATTACCATCCACACAACAACCTCAATGGAAACCACAAATTCCTACCCAACCCATGCCTAAACCAAATAATAAAGTAACTCATCCCACCTGCAACACTGAGTTACATCATTTTCTGACTTATTTTGTATCTCTCGTGGAGTGTGATGATATATATTTATGCTCATGGAAAGTAGTCAATATGCAAGCCTCACCTGTCATTCAAGAACATAATGATGAGGAGGAGGACTAGGAACTGGAAAAACAAGAATCTTCCCTAGACTTACAATCATCCACCTCAGATACTATTGATCAAAATAAACCTTCCAAACCCATTTTATCCCCACCTTACCCAAACAGACTAAACATAGATAAACCACCGGTACAACCTGAATTTGATATGTTAGGGGAATTAATCAATGTATGTGTTAATATCCTCCTGTTTCAAGCGATTAAGTATGTCCCAATATATTCCAAAGCTATTATGGAACTATGTTTAATGAATCCATGGAGGAAGAAGAAGGATCCCCCAACTATTCATGTCATTGGGAAGCTAGAAAAATTAATGTTAGGGAAGGCTTTTATGACCAAATATGTGGACCTAGGGAGTTCGATAGTCAACTTCCATATTAATAACACTCCCATTCCTAACACTTTGATTGACCTAGGGGATACAATTAATTTCATTATGAAGGAGACAATGGAGAAACTCAAAATTTCCAACCCATGATCAACCCCTATTGTTCTTCAATTGGCGGGTAGATCCACCATCAAGCCATAAGGTTTAGTAGATGATGTTATAGTCTCTATGGATTCCTAGGAGTATCCAATAGACTTCATGATTCTACAAATAAAATCCAACTTGGGTGGTATCCATTGATATTAGGCAGGCCTTGGAAGACGCCTACATTAGTTGCAGGTTAGGCGATATGATGATCTCTCATGGAAATTCCACTAAAAGACTCACTCTTTATCCTCCTACTAAACCTTCTTCAAATTTAGAAACACCTTTTTAGGTACAATATAGTGATTATGAAGTCACTCAATCTATCCTGTCTTTGGAGAATGCATTGGTATTCTCAAGGAATACTGAAGATGACCTCATTCATGAGTTCATAATACATTCATAATTCACTTCAGTATACCCTTCCCTTGGATGTATCATGGAACAACACTCCCAAGAAACCTAGTCCCTTGAATATATGGTAGAACAGATTAATTCAACAGTTCCAATATATGTTTCCCCTACAAGTCAAATTAAATCAATCGAAATCCATCCCAGGAAAACCTTAAACATCGAATCTAACCTAGATACCTTCTAGCAGGATTAGCTTGTGATAGTATTACGAAGACATAGTCAAGCATTTTCTTGGAATTATAATGACATGAAAGGGACGCATCCTATTCTTTTTACCCATCATTTATATATCAAGTAAGATGTTCGACCTATCAGGAAACCACAACACAGGATAAATCGATCTATAAGGGATATAGTCAAGGAAGAGTTGCATAAACTATTGGATATAAATTTCATTTTCCCCATCTCTGACAATAAGAAATGTTTTCCATTGGTAAGTGTTCCTAAGAAAAAGGAAAAAAGGCATATATATACAGATTATAGAGAACTCAACAAAGAAACCCTTAAGGATTAATTTCCCCTACCTTTCATTGATAAGGTTCTAGACACCTTGGCAGGAAATAAATATTTTTCTTTTTCTCAATGCGTTCAGTGGTTATAATCAAATTTAGATTTCCCCAAAGACCAGGAGAAAGCTACTTTTACTTTCCCATGGGGGACTTATGCTCACCGAGTGCTACCCTTTGGGTTGTGCAATATCCTTGTTTCCTTTCAAAGGTTTGTCCTTGGAATATTCTCAAACCTAGTTCACGATTGTGTTGAGATATACATGGAAGATTTCATGGTATATGGGGAAACCTTTGAAGAAGCCTTAGGGAAACTTGGAAAATTTCTAGTAAGGTTATAGGAAACTAACCTCTCCCTCAGTAAATAAAAACGCCAGATGCTTCTCAGTGAAGGGATTATTCTAGGGAATTATATATCACCTACAAGTATCAGAGTAGATCTAGCAAAGATCAAGGTAATCCTTAAGCTTCTAGTTTCATCAAATCAAAAATATGTATGTAGTTTCATAGGCCATGCAAGTAACTATCGTGGGTTTATTGAAAACTTCACCAATATTTCCTCACAATTGTTCCAATCACTTTCCAAGACTACAAAATTCTCCTAGGATACTCAATATTAGGAGGCTTTCGAAGACCTGAAAGAAACGATTTCAATTGCACCAGTGCTATGGGGTCCAAAGTAGTCCCTACCTTTCCACATATCTATTAATGCATTAGATACTACTATCAAAGTTGTACTAGTTCAAATGGAGGAACAAAATCCATACACTATTTACTATACCAGTAAGAATCTCACCCTAGCCAAACAAAACTACACAATAAGAGAGACAGAATTTATGGTTGTTGTTCATTCAATCAAAAATTTTTGTCATTATATTATTGGTTATCATGTGTTCACACATAAAGATAATTCTACCATTTGCTACTTAATGAATAAACCCATTTATAATGGAAGTGTGACTAGATGACTACTATTGTTACAAGAGTATGACATTACCATCCTCGACAAGCATGAGAAAGAGAATGTTACCATTGATTTCCTTTCCAGGATTAATCACGAGGGGGATGTTGGTCCTATGGAAGATAATTTCCCTGACAAACTTATGTTTTCTTTGTCTATTAACACATTGTGGTTTGTAGACATTGCTAATTACTTAGCTACATTAAGACTTCCACAACACCTTTCACCAAAAGAATGTTAGAAGGTCATCAAACAAAGTTCTATGTATTCATGGATTGGGGTCCATATCTTCCACATAGGACCAAACCTCATCATCCGGAAGTGTGTAAGGGAAGATGAAATATATTATATTCTCAAATCCTTCCATGACCAACCTTGTGGAGGACACTTGGCTAACAAAAGAACTACAAAAAAAGTGCTCCATCTAGGGTATTATTGGCCAACCATCTTCAGGGATGCCAAGAATTATGTTAGGATCTATGAAAGTTGTCAGTGAATGGGACAAACAGTCCAATTAGATGAAATTCCACTACAACCACAATTTTTAATTAAGTTGTTTGAAAAATGGGTCCTTGAAATTTTCAGACCAATCAACCTTCGTCAAAACAAAAGTGTACATCTTGGTGTACACTCATTACGTCATTGAATGGGTTGAAGGAAAGTATTTTCCAAGAGAAAAAAAACAAGAAGTAACCAAATTTCTCTATGAGGAAGTTTTTGTTTGTTTTGGAGTTCCTTGGGAAATAATTACTAATCAAGGATCCCAATTTATGTCTAAGATCACAAAAAATATCATGCAAGAGTTCAAGATTAAACATCGAATGTCCCTCCTGTTTGACTCCAGGTACAAGAACTTTAGAGGAAAATTTTGTACTTTTTGGATGGGACCATATGAAATCGATACGATTTATGATAATGGCTCCATCAAGCTGCATATGATTGATGAAGAAAAAACTCAAATCATGCCCAATGGCCATGGATTGTGATTGTACTTGAAGACAACATCGAAGGAAGAATTTATTCAGGATGTGATTAGACAAGAATATATGGACGTTTTAAGCCATGTGGCAGCTCCATGGAAACCTAATTCTTCCTCCTAGTCTCATTCTATTAAAAAAGAAAAACAAAAAGAGAAAAAAATAAGAATAAGAAGAAGAAAGAAGAAAAATAAAAACAATTTAGGGATGAAAACCTATTATAGGCATCCCTAGACCTAGTGATACTAGAAAACCAGGTTATTGGTTGTTGTCTCTGGGACAAATAAATACCAATTGTGAAAACCTACTTGAGGCACAATCAGGAAAACCATGCTTGAAAACTAGTTCTCTGAGAATGAGGGTTTGTAAAAGTAAATGAAAATAAAAAAAGGGGTGGGGGGAATACACCGATAAAAAAAGGAAGGAATTATTCCCACTTGAGTATCCAAAAGAGGGACACAATGTTTTCACCCTTATATCATTTCCAATTGCAAGAAGATTAGTATAGTTGAAATTTTCAAGGAACTGCTATAGCAAGACCATTGAAAACTTATGTTTTTACTTGACACAAAGTTTCTTAATATTTTGAGAGATGCACTCTTCAATAAACATGACCTGATTCCATTTTAGGGAAAGGAATATAGGTATAGAAGAACTTGCTTTCATCCAAGCATAACAACCATGGAGGTAACAGTTAAATACCTTTCAATCTTTTTGTAGAATTAAATAGCTAAACTAGTTTGTAATCACTTTGAGCCAATAATAATAATGATATCTGAAATATTGAGCTCTTCCATGACCTATGAGGAAATATACATTGCTCTTATAAATCCTATGTTGCAATAACTTGTTGATACAGGAAACAAATCCTATACCAACAAGAGGGCGAATATTCCGATCACAGATCCCAGTTAGATTTGCTTTTATTTGGAATAGTGATTTCCACCAGTATGTGGGCCTGATTGCCACCGAAAGAATTTTTCTCCTCGAAAGGAGACTATCGTGAGGCTTTCTTGGATCCTATATGCAATCCTATTTAATTATGAAAATGCATTCATATATCTAATATCCTAACTCCTAAGTGTCTAAATATCCTAACATCCCCCCTTAAGAACAACTTGGGATAGGATTGAAGGATTTACAAAGGTGACAGAATAGGAGAAGGAAGAAGGCATTAGAGCCTTTGACATCTATAAAATAACCAACAAAAATACACTTCTCACTTTTAGGCTGTAAATA
>SNQJ01S0236594.1:0-13812 GCA_010110895.2 Picea sitchensis | reverse complement strand
TCAACAATCCATTTTTCTGAGTCATGGGGTATTTCTTTCTTTGTCAGGGGTTGAGATGTTTCTAGATCTATGGGATAGAAATCCATATAGGTGCTTCCTCATTTTTGTTGAATGTGCCTTTAGACAAGAGGCATCTCGTATTTTCCTGTTTGTTTGCTTCCATATTCGATCCTCGCTGGATGTGGTAGAATTGGGCGTTCGATAAGTATTGCAGCACATACCTTAGCCTTTGCAGAGTCTTTTTGAGCACTGGGTTGCGAAGTGGTCTTCCGAGATTATTGTTTTTATTAAAATTTTTGAATCCCCAAAAACTTGAACTTCTTTAATGCCATTTTCATGCTCTATCTGATAGGATTTTAATAGCCCCAAGATTTCAGCCTAATTATTGGTTCTCCAACCTAATCCCCATCTTAAGGTATCTTAACTTTGTCCATCAAAGGAGTAAATCACTCCACCTGCCCTTGCTTTCCCTGGGTTTCCTTTGGAGGTACCATTGAAAAAAATTGTTTCTTTACCTTGCTTCCACCACCAATCTTGAAATGATGCATCTGTTTCTCTTAAACGCCAACTTGGAGTGCTTTGGGGGTGAGCAATGATCTTTTTCTTTTCCTCGGTTATGACAGCTCCTAGCCAATTCTTTTCTTTAGGAAGGAGAAGGTTTTCATCCTTGAACGGATGGTGAGTCATTTCTTATAGGACAAGTTCTTTTTCTTTAATGGCCACCATCAAGGGGGAATGGGGGATGTTATTGAAGATATGATCGTTTCTTGCCAGCCAGATTTTCCAGCATAAATATTTGGGTATGGCATGCCAGATTCTTCGCCAGTTTGATTTGCTTTTCATCTCGTGGGGATATCTTGCCTTATAGGAGGAGTAGAGGGTTGTGACTAGTGAAGGAAATATGACATTAAGACCACTGAGGGTGATATTCCAGGCTTCTTGGGNTGGGAAAATGGGCAATCCACAAACAGATGGTCCATAGTTTTGATAGTGCTACAACATAGGGGACATCAATGAGGTCCAACTATACCTCTTTTTATCATATTTTCTCCTGTCAACATTTTCTTATGCATTAGAGTCCAAAAGAAGAAGTTTACTTTTGGGAGACCCATTGTGTCCCATACCTGCTTCCATAGAGCTGCTGAATCTATCATTGGTTGAAGAGATTGTAAGGATTTGTATCCTTGAGTTGTAGTGTATCTCCCAGTATTTCCCCATCCCCAAGTGTCTGACGTGTGCAGGTGAATAGGAGCCAAATCAGACAATGATTTTATGAGCAGAGTCTTATGATATTGCAGATATGATGGGATTTTAGGGAGTTCCCAAGCAAGCCAATTACCTGATACATCCCAAGAGGAAATGTCTGCTAGTTTGATGAGATCGCGCTCAGTAAGCCACTCATAGATTTCATTGATTTTTTCAGAGTTTTCGAGAGCGGGATGGCCCATGATTTTGTCTTTCCATATCAATGTTTTTTTTTCCATTGCTAGGAATTCAGTACAAATAGCTTTGGAAGAAGTCTAGCCAAACTCATCAAAGATTCCAGATCAACGTTACTTTGGTGGTAGTTTCTGCCTGTAAATTCCTCATCGATTTCCCTTGGAGGTATTTTCTTCTTAAAATTTGGCTCACTGGATGTCTGGAGTTTGAGAAGAGTTTCCATATGATTTTTCCACCTAGAGCTATGTTGGAATGACCAGGATCTCTTATTTGCAATATTCCTTCCTTGATTGGTCATTTGACAGTTTCCCAGTTAACAAGATGGAATTTCCTTTGGTTTCCCTTTCCTCCTTTCCACAGAAAATCTCGGATCAGGTTTGTCGTCTTTAGAGCCAAGAGGAAGGATGCTTGATAGATTGGTAAGGAGGAGAGTATCTATTTTATGAGAATAAGTTTTCCCACTGTTGTGATCCACTGACCTCCCCGTGATGCTATTTTGGTCTTAATTTTTCTTATTATTTATGTCCATAACGAAGGTTTATTGGATCCCATATTTAAAGGAAGTCTGAGGTATTTTATTTTTTCCCAAGAGACATAGCCTGTAAATCCTAGGAATTGAGCAATTCGCTGAATGGTTTGTTGATAAACATTCCATCCATACACCGCGCTCTTCTTTTTGTTGATGAGTGGTCCAGAGATTTTGCAGAAACTTTGGAGGATGTTACTAAAGGCCTGTGCCATCCTTATGGAGGCTTCGCCCAACAAAAGGGAGTCATCAACAAATAGAGTGTGATTTATTGGTTCTAGTTCCCTCACCATTCTAATTCCTGGGACAATCTTGGCTTTCTTTTCCATTGTTAGCTTTCTACTAAGAGAGTATGCCATTATGATGTACAAGAAGAGGGAGAGAGGGAAGCCTTGCCTTACCCCCCTCAAAGCTTGAAGAAAGTTAGTTGGCTTGCCATTTACTAGTGGGACTATCCACGGCTTCTTGGTGAAAGATTTGATTAATTTAACAAATTATGAATTGAAACCAAAGGAAAGAAGGACTTTGTAAAGGAATGAGAGTTTTACCTGGTCAAAAGCCTTTTCCATGTTGAGTTTTATGAGCATCCCTTTCTCTTTGCGCTAATGGTCAGAATGCATTATTTCTTGCACCTATTTTACATTGTCCAGAATGTGTCTCCCTTAACAAAAACACTTTGGGTAGGGGAGATGAGCTTCCCTAGCAGAGGCTTAATCATGTTTGCCATTAGTTTTGAAAGGATTTTTTATGAAGTTTTACACAGTGAGATTGGCTTGAATCTATCAAAGGATCTTGGATTTGCTTCTTTGGGAATTAAGGCTATAAATGTGGAGTTAATGTTGCCTCTGGATTTGGCTTTTTCCTGGAATGCTTTTATCATTCTTAGAAAATTGACCTTGATTATTTCCTAACAGTTTCTATAGAAATTGATTGAAAATCCATCTAGCCCTGGTGCTTTGTCGGGCTCCATAGACCAAATAACATTGCTGATTTCTTCTTCTATGAAAGGCTTCATGAGGGATGCATTATATTCTTTACTCACCGGGGAAGGAATATGGGAGAGAAATTATGTGGTGGCCTCCTCACAATCAGCTCCATCTTCTTTATAAAGTTTCTGGAAGTGAATTTTTGTTTCCTCTTTAAGCTAGCATGCACCTTTGGAAATCGACCCATCTGCACAGGTTATTTCCGAAATGAGATTTCTAGAGATTCGAGCCTTGTATTTCCGGTGAAAGAAGGTGGTATTACAATCTCCAACTCTTAGCCACAAGCTGCGAGATTTGAGCCTCCAATACTCTTCTTCTTGATGGAAGGCATGAAAGGAGTTGAATTGGGCTGCTTGTTCCTTCTCTAAATCTTGGTTGGTAATATCTTTGTTCTCCATTTCCATTTGCAGATATGTTAACTACTAGACAGTCTCTCTTATGTGGCTTGGGGGGGTGTTGTTTGGATTTTTAATCCATTCATTTAAGGTGTTCTTTGTTGTCTTTATTTTTTGTTCCCACACATAGCTGGGAGATCCTGTTACTAGAGTGGACCAAGATGAGTTAACAGTTTCCAGGAAGCCTTCCTTTTCTGTCCAGAGAGTGATGTAAAGGAAAGGTATTAGCCCCATATTTTCTTCCTCTTCTAGTTGGAAGAGAATGGGCTTGTGATCAGATGTCAATTTGGGGAGTATTTTAGATGAGATTATCCTCTTTTCTAATAGTAGCGAGATCTGCACTAGGAACCAATCCAAGCGAGCTGAGATGTGGTCCATTCCAACTCTATTTTTGGTCCAAGTAAAGAGGCCTTTCATGGGCTTGAAGTCCAGGAGATCCCACTGTTGAATTAGCTCCTCAAAAAAGGGAAGAAGATGGTCCCTACTGCAGTTTCCCCCTCTCTTTTCATTTGGTTCAAAGACTAAGTTGAGATCTCTAGCTATAATGATGTTTGTATGGAGCAGATTTTCTAAAAAGATTGACAAAGTTTACCAACAATCTTTCTTTTTAGCAGAAAGGACAGGAAAATAAAGATCAAAGAGAGAGAAGGTGATATCACTTGAGTAGTGCTTGAGTTTGGTGTAGATCCAATGTTGGGTCTCAAAGGAATTTTCGAGATGGAACTTTTCTTCTGACCACAGAGTTGCAAGACCACCGGAGGAGCCCCTTGCATTCATGGCTTTCCCTACTTTTTTTTTTTCATTTCAGTTTGTTGATTTCTAAGAGGGTTTCCCCTTCTATTTTTGTCTCTTGGAGCATGAGAATTTCGGGAGATTCATTTTTCAAGTGGTCTTTGACTACTTCGACCTTCGATGGGTTCCCCATGCCTCTGAAATTTCAAGAGACTATACACATGATTTACTGGGGTTGGAGTGGGTAGGTCCTCCCTTGGGAGGCATTGTTCTGTTATTTCTTCCAATGGACATCTCAATGGTGGATTAGCTTCCTTGCATTTTTTGCCTCTCTGCTTTTGCTTCTCTTGCTTCTTTGTGGGATTTTCTACTAGGTATTTTTTAGGGTCTCTCGAAATACTCATCCTTCGAAGATCCAGAGTTTTTTAGGGTTTTTTTTTTTAGCTATTTATGCATAGGAAGGGGAGGAGGAGGTTCTAATTGGGGATCCAGGATGGGTTGCCTCGCCATTATTTTCCCCGCTGTGGGAGGGGGGGTATGTTGCTCAAGTTATTCAATCACTGGATTAGATATTTCTGGAAAGTTGCTAAGGATTTCAAAGGGGTTTTGGGGGGCCTCTGGGATTGGGAGTGCTGAGCTTCCTTCCTTGGTAGCTTTCCCTGGAGTGGGGATGCTAGGGCCTTTTGATGCCCCTTTCCCTTTGAATCTATTGTTATTATTTGGCTGAGATGATTTCTGGACCTACATCCATTGTTCTCCTTTTGAGGTATCCCCCTCTTCCTCTTTCTTCTTTTTTCAATTCTTCATGAAGTTTCCATAGCCATGGCAATACCTGCATTTGAATGGGAGTTGTTCGTAATCTAGCTCTTGGATGTGAGACCAATCTGCAACCTTTAGTTGAATGGCTTCTTGGAGCCCCACCTCCAGATCTACTTCGATGCATATCCTGGAGCAAGAGTACTGGTCCTTTCTATATGCTTTGTCGATGTATTTTCCAAGAGTGTTCCCAATGGATTCCAGAGACTTCGGATTCTAGCAATGCAAGGGGAGATGAGGGAGGCGCACCCATACCGAAATAGCTGAGGGCACATCTTGAGTCGGGTCAAAATATGGTGACCATTTGTTCAGGTATATGCCCTGAGGGCCCATGAAATATGGTTCGTTCTTGAATACGATATTGATGTCCTCTGCGTTATCAAAAACAAAAGCGTAAAATCCCCTACCTTTGAGATGTCTTTTGATGCCTTCTTTTGCCAGAGGGCTCCAGTTTCTTTGAACCCATGCCTCTACATATTTGGGAGATGGCCATAGGCCTGTGAAATGGCTGATGAGTCCCCGTTCAATGAGATTCAAAGCAAATATGCATGTTTCTTCTGTTGGTAGGTCGACTGAGGGAATATTGTCCAATTTTTTTACAATTTTTTTCTGCGACTCTGTGGCTGTGCGTTTACCATTGGCTGTAATTAGTTTCCATAAGGCTTCTATCTCCAGAGGTAAAAGTGGGGGTGAGCCTCAAGGACCCCTCCTGGTGCCATGGTGTAGGGGAAAAGGAAGGGACACACCAGGTGCACACATGCAGGAAGCTTCCTGGGGCATGATCTCTCGCTGAGATGTCTAAGGTGTATTAAACATGTTTTTAAGAATCAAATTTATTATGATATTATTAGTTATAATATATATATAAATATTGGTTAACGTTAATTAGTCACCGGTTGAAAACATTGACTTTTAATTTATCCATTAATTTATTTTTTCTCATTGATGATGATGATGATTAACTTCCACTAAGACCGAATATGTGATTTTAACTTGAAAACATCATTCTAAAAATCCTTATACTTTTCATTTTTTTTTCTTTTTTCTTTTTTCATTTGCTCCTCTTCTTTCTTAAAATGGAGTTTGTATTATGGTTCATTTTCTTCTCTCTCCTCTCTCTACTTTTTGATGTGTCACACTAATATCTCTTTTTTGAAAATATAGTATATTATTAGACATTCTATCACTAAGAAAATGTTTGGTTGACAACACATGGATTTATATATACGCTATCTTTATATATCTTTGACATGTGTCTTTGGGATAGACATAGTATTTAAAAAGGAGTAAGTTAACAAGTAGACATATTTCTATTTGCTTGATGGGAACTTCCACCATGAAACATTGTACTCAATGGATTTGGCGCAATTTATGACAACCATAATCATTGCAATTTTGAAAAAAAATAGCAATAGAGACAAAACTTTACCTCACCAAATTAAAATAGAAATATAACTTGTTGAAAAGGTTGAAATTGTCCACTTATTAATCCACTCCTTTAAAAAAGGGGTACAACTTAGAGAAAAGGCATCTTGAAGAAATTATTATGTGAGTGTCCATATGTATCCCAATTAACTTAAAAAGTTTTTTTACCTTTAATAAGTGTAACTGGGTTGTGAGAATTCCACAATTATGGTCCCATGATTGTATTTGTTATATTTTGTAACACACCCAACCCTCTAAGTACCCTTTTAAGTGTCGGGGTATTAAAATTTCACTTTTTCTCAATCATCTCAATACCTCTTTTCGAGGGAAACATTATCTTTTTCTCGTCAAGATCTTTCCAACGACTATCACCATGCTCCAAACCGAGCTCAGGATCAAAAGTTATGACCTTCCAAAGTTATTTGGTCCTCATTGGCCAAATTCCACCTCACTTCCACATGGAATCCACATGTCTTTCCAACCTATGCATCATCTAACGTGGCACAGTCATGGCTTTGATGTGGTGATTTCCATATATCTCACTGACCCACGGTTTTGAATCTACGAAACCTCTCATCATCGTCATCGGGAATTTCATTCCCATGGGTTGCTAGTTCCCCGACTAAGGTTTCAATGATGATACATTATCTAGACCCCTCCTAGATTGGATGATTCACAGGTTGCCCATTCAATGACTCCAAGTGAGTCAACAACTCCAACTGGAATGGGGGTTAACACCCCTCCCATTTGACATCCTATATCTGATGGTCCTCGCATGAATCATCCAACAATTATCATTGAGTCGATGATTGTAATGTGTGTTAAAGTTACCTCTCATCCCTTTTTTAATTCTAGAATAAATAGGAGGGTCCCACAACAGATTGAATATCCACCCTACGCCAAACAACGATCCACATCTTCTTACATTTTCATCATCGTCGATGTTGCTTACCAACACCTCTCAGTTCCGCCCTCAAACCTCGATGACATTACGCTTGGATCAACAGTCTAGATTCAATGGCCTGCAGATCCAACGACCAGAAATAAAACAAAGGCACTAATGACCTTCTCATTTAATGGGACCCACCTTGCCTCATCTACCAAATATGTAGTGACATCTATCACTACTCCGCCATACTGGTTGCCATGCTGGTACCATCATGTCATCGTGACGTCCACCTCTCTCAGATGAATCTTGAGGAAATTAACAACAAAGATCTCTCTCTCCCAACAATAGATCAACGACTATCATCGCATCGTTGATGCCTTTATCCTCATTGAAATGTTTTGGCTAGCACAAAACCTTTCCAACCCTTCAAAATTCGACGAACGATCAAGATCTAACCATGTCCATATCTAACCATCTAGCTCACGGTTTATACTATAAATTTTTTTGGGTCCTCTGAGGACCACTTCTGTCACACTAACCATTCCACTAGTGACACGCTTCACCCCTAAGGCACACTAGTTTCCTAACTATCCTGACATGTGGCCCTGCCACTATCTGCCACTTGGGGAGACACATGGCACCATCTTCATTGGACATGTGGCACCATCGCCACCCGACATGTATCATTATCCTTCCTACATATTCTCACTTATAGGTTCCAAGTCATCATGACATGTGGCACAATCCTCTCTTGACACACAACACCATTCACGTCACCCTTTTAGCCCTTTGGTAAGAGATCAATGATCCAGATCTCCTCTTGGACTTCCAACACTCATGACAGATCAATGGTCCATGCTCAACCTTAGAGATTCTCCTTCATAGTTTTCCTGCGACTGCTCAAGAGTTTCCTCTAAAAGTCCACTTCAACCAACGCTTTTCAATGAATTTCGCCCCAAAGTAATGGCAACTAGATCCAAAGGTGGTAGATTTTCTACCTCCATGCTATGATGGATCGATGACTTTGGTCGGTTTAGAGTCTCATCCCGGTCTAACCATGGACTACTCTGACTAACGGTAGAGATATATCCACCGCCAAATCCAATGGTCAATGATTTAGGTGACCTTCCAAATTCCCGATCCCAATAATGACCCATCCTCGACCCTTTGATGAATTAGGTGCTGACACTTATTATCCTTAAAGATGTGTTGGCCACCATGCCAACATCCTTTTCACTTTGATTACCAAGTCTAAATAATAGTCGATATCATCTCACTGTTCAATCCTCTAATAGATCCACGACTATCATTAACACATAGTACAACTCTCCAAGCATCATATCCTACTCCGACAAATGGTCAAGATTGCACTGATCCAACGACTATGATTCCTTCAGGTTCAAAACATGGGTTTTTATCTAGGTTATGAATTTGATTCAAAACTTAGTAGTTTAGAGATTTCCTCTAGGTATTTTTTAAGGCTTACTAAGACTTCAGGATATATGCACTTATACTATAAACCGACTAAGGAATTCACTCTTCACCTCTTAAGGTGTAGATTCGTGTCTTGTGAATTGCTTATAACTAGACAAGTGATTCCATGGAAGAATTAAGACTCTCTGAACCACACAGAGGCTCCACTCAAGCTTGAGATATTACCATGCCTATCTTAGGACACACTGTCCATTCCTCCTAGGGGGTATTGTGCATTATTAGTTTATAAGCTTGTTTTATTTTCATAGGTATGGTACTATAACAATACTTTTCTATGCACCTAGGAGGCACAAACATATCGATATATCTAATCTTATATTCATAGGAGAAATTTGTTTGTATTGTTTCTTTAATAAATTTTGATAAAATGCAGGGTTCTCCTTCTCTTACACACAATACACATGAAATCTAATTCAGACATATTATTATATTAATACAATGACTTCCAACAGAACAATATAAACACCATTGACTAGGTATACACAATTACACACAATCATAAGCATCCAACCATACCATTAATTCTATTACATAGAGTATATGAAACACTTATATGTTTACAAGATATACCAACCAAATCACTATGGGTTTTCTCCTTTCCACCCAACCATAGGCTTTGCATGCTCAATCACTTAAGTTGTAGGCCACCCATGTTCCAAGCCATGATACCACAAGGTAACTCTCTGCACTCCCTCATGAATTCTCTCGTAGTATGTTTGATCCTCTGATGCCCAAACTATCCTCAAGTTCTTCTTCTGTGCATATCCATAATGCAAACTCTTGACTCCATCCTCTGAGGCCATCCTTCTATATATTATCTTCTTTCATGCACTAGTGCATTCCTTTTCCTATCTCCTCCCGCGTCTCCTACATGAAATCCAAAATTTTCTCAACATGTTCCCTTCCTCCTGTTAGAAGGAAATCAGGTCAACCTCAATGGTTGTGGAATGGTATGTTGGGTATCTTTGGCCAAAAACATCCTATTGGATCAACCAAGCCCTCCATGCTTCCATTTATTGGGGTGGTAGGTTGCTCAACCACCAATCATTTTCTCATTAACTGATTTTTCCTTGGGATTAGGTTAAGACGTATTATTCCAAATCAAATATTTCAGCAAGGAGGATTGGGCCATCTTATCATGATGAACCCCTCTCTATGTTCCCTCACTCTTTCCTCTAGTGGTATCATGGCCAATACTCAAGGCTTCACCCCCACAACCAGTTGTTGGTAGTGATAATTAAATAATAATACAATTACGTTGTTTGTGTTCCATGGCATGGAAATAATTAATCATTAATAATTACAAGTTGGGGGAAACATGGGTGTTACAATCCCCTCCCCCTTAAAGGAACATCATCCCTGGTGTTCTTTTCAGCAACACCTACCATGCCATTAAATTTCAACTACTTCAACAATGTTTTCTTCTTCTTGATCCGGTCCTTTCCCAGACTCTTGGAATTTAGCATATTCCTACAATAATTACAAACAACAAGCATATTAAGTCCAATTTCATGCAAAAACATTTTATTGTTGTTCATAACTCAAGGGAAAATTTTCACACATCAACACAATACTTATCTATGTAGTTCATGGATCTGCATCCATATGATTATCATGTTTACTCAGATCATTGTCTTTCCTTGTTATACCCATTGTGTGCATGATCCCAATCGACAGATGAAATTTTTTTAAAGACTCAACCGAGTCGTTCACATGAGCTATCAAAATATCCTCTTCCTTGCACTCACCTTTTGGCCTCATGCTCAGGCATCCCCTTCTTCGTTGCACAGTCCCTCGGGTGATCCATCTTGCTTTCCCATGATTTCTCACACAAGAAGAGATTCAAATACTTCGTTGAGTCTTACAACTAAATCATCCCCCAAGCTTGCTCTGTCAAGGTGTCCTTCTAGCTTGCTCTATCAAAAACATCCATTCGGCCCATGTTATAAAAATAAAACATTTTTATGGCAATCATGACTTATCACAAAGTTCTATTATCACAACAATGGCCCTCATACATGGTTTCTTATTTGACAACCACCATTTGTCCTCCATGGATAGATATTTTTGTTGTTTTTTCATTAATCTAGGCTGAAGCATGAAGTTCATTCCAATTTTAGCATTTTACTTGAACCATAGACAATTGCAGTTACACCATAAACAATTTGTTGTAGTAACCAAGATCACAAGAAGAAATACCATGCACAATTACACAAGAAGTATCTTTGGAAACCCTTCTCAACAAGAGAAGAAAACACAACCAATCCATTGCTATATTCTTCAAGAGAAAGACCTCCCACACCATAAACCTAGCACACAAAAGGGTGCTCACAAAACCTAGAAGACTAGCGCCCAAGAGAGGTGTGCACTTCAACCCTAGAGCTTGTACTTGCTGAATTTTCCAAAATCACATGTGTGTTGTGTTTCCTCAATGGAGAAATCACCTTTATTTATACTAGACTGGACACATCAAAAGTGGTGTCTATTGGCACAACAGGGCCGACGTCAATAACTCAGAATATAATTAATAATTACAATATTAATTATCTTTTACATTAATTAATTTTCACTTTATGGTGGGGCCAACCTGTACCCTTTACATCAAAATTAGGGTTACAAGTAAGTCTAACTCTTAGACAATATAGCAAGGGATCTCACACACCCACTAGTGCTCAGCCACTAGGGGCACATCCACCCATGCTCAACCATAGGGATGGTCAAGTCAATAGATCTTTATCTCATTGCATCTCACATGAGAATCATCAGGATACACACTCACTAGTGCTCAACCACTAGGATGATGTCCACCTGTGCTTAGCCACAAGAACATACTACTCAACAAATCTCTATCTCACTGATTCTCATAGGATAATCATCTGGAATATCACATCATCTCAACTCTCTGGACATAGGAGAACAATAAACCCAACACATGGGCTCCTTCACCCCTCACAAGGGTAGACATAGTTTCATCTCATGGGAATATTCCCTTCTCAGGGGTACACAATGTTTCATCATTTTCTGAGAGAGAATGACGTACCCAGATCATGGGAATATTCCCTACACAAGGGAACACAACATTCAATCTCTATCTTAGAGAGGAACTACACACCCATCTCATGGGCACACCCAACTCATGGGATCTCTCAGGCCGAATCACTCAGTCTGTGTCCTGGAGGATGTTTCACACAACTGTAATCATCAACACTCCCTCTCATCTAGGGAGGCATTCTCCACCAGGACATGTCTCACATGAAGTACTCGAACTTTGTCTTAGTTGTAGTCATCAACACTCCCTCTTAGCTAGGGAGGTATTCTCCACCAGGCCAAGTCTCTCACAAAAGTACTCGAACTTTGTCTTGGAAATAATCATCAACACTCCCTCTCACCTAGGGAGGTATTCTCCACCAGGCCAAGTCTCTCACGGAAGTACTCAAAATTTTTCTTGGCAAGCAGTTTGGTGAATATATGTGCAATCTTCTCATGGGTAGGAAGGTACTACATGTGCACTACTTTCCTCTGCACCATGTCTCTGATATAATTATATTTTATCTCAATGTGTTTCGATCTATCATGAAATACAAGGTTCTCAGAGAGATTCACACAACTCTGGTTATCACAATGAATAATGGTAGGATCCATCTCATGATCAAATAAATTTGTCAGAAGTTTGCAAAGCCACATTGCTTCGCGAAATACCACACTCAAGGTTATATACTCTGTTGCTGCGGTACTCAAGGGCACAGATCTTTGTTTCCTACTACACCAGGAAACCATGGCAGATCCCAAGGTAAACAAACACCCATATGTGCTCTTCTGGTCCATTGCGCTCCCTGCCCAATCTGCATCGGCATATACATGCAAACCCAATTCTACACTGGGGGAATATCTCAGTCCATATCCAACTATGCCCCGTAGATATCTCAATACATGTTTCACTGCTATCTAATGAGTTTGTCTTGGATGACTTATAAATCCACTTGGAATTCACTGTAGACTTCCCTTTTGGTTTCAGAACGATATCCCATACATCATTCTTCAATATAGACTGATATTCTTCTATCATGGCATCTTGCCATACATACTCACTTTTAGCTTCTCCATGAAAAGAAGGCTCGGAGTAAATGATGTGTCTCATGGCTGAAAGGTAGCTCGAAAATCTCTTTGGTATCTTTCTCTCTTTGGATGTCCCTTGAGGGGATGCATGTCCCTCTACCTCCTGTAGTGTTGGTCGAGCCCAAGTAGGCCTTTTATGCCCTACTACAATATCTCTAGGCATATCAATTGGAGAAACTTCATTAACTGGAACAACTGGATCAACTGGAATAATGTATGTCTCCCTCTAAACTACTGAAGGGGGAGAAGGTATTGTCTCACTATCAATCTCCATCTGATATTCTCTGAATACTTGAAAGGATATATCTTCTTCAAAGGTGACATCTCTTCTTATCTCAATCTGTCTCTAACCAAGGATGTAGATTTGATATTCCTTCGAAGATTCACTGTATCCCACAAATGTACCATTTCTCCATGAAGGTTCTTTAGGAACGTTGTCATTGTGTGTTGGGTCTCATCTAACTTCTCACCACCTGTTCTCTTTCTTCACATTCATTATTACAACTTAGTTATTCTTCTTGCTTTGACATTATCATAGCCTCAAATCAACACACATGAAACTGAAAGTTTCTCATGAATGCATTCAAGCATTCTTTCTTCACTAGTAACAAGGGTGCCAATCCTCATGGCCACCCAACTCTCTCTTACTATTCTACAAATATAGTAGAATAATGGAAGATCCTCCTTCCATGATGTGTAGTCTTATATATTCCCACTCTCTTACAACATGCATCTTTTCAATATCATCAATCAATGTGTTGCTTATGAACACTTTCAATCCCTCTTGATTGGCATATGCATTCATGATACATTTGTTCATGAATTTCTTCCAAGGACTATAATGATCCTTGGTTGCTAGGAGTTATACCCTCTATGATTTAGGTTCTTCTTCCTAAATATTACCCTACTCGGGTATCAATGGCATACAACAACCATTCAAAATAATTTTCATATCATTAAAATAATAAAATATTTCAGAAATGATTCTTACCC
>SNQJ01S0236593.1:996-13812 GCA_010110895.2 Picea sitchensis | reverse complement strand
GTATACATCATGTTGTTTCTGGTGGTATGTGGCACATCATGTGGATCCCCATGGTTGAGGAGAAATGAATTTTTGAAGATGACAAAGTGAATTGAAAAAATAAGTACATGTAGGCCTTGAAGATAATTAAAGAAAAGAATTACAAAATAAGAAATTGTTAGGTCAGCGCTAATGTTAAAAGGAAGTGACATAAATGGTATAAATAAATATTATTATATATTCATTTGATACACAAGTCGAATTTGAGAGGAAATCAGAAGTAAAGAAGGCCGGATTTCAAGGGAGGATGAAGTGTTTTGGTGATGTGTTCTAAGGTATGTTATTTTCAGGTCATCTTACCATTTTTTCTAGAACTTTTTTTCTAGAATGATTCAGATGGTGAAATTGCTATGATATTGAAAATACACATCAAGGTACCTGTGGTAAAAATTTCAGCTCTTGATTTGCTATAGTTATGGATATACACTTTGTGAAAGATAAGGTTTTTGACCAATCCTGAAGCTAGTCAATAAACATGTGTTCCGGGTAAAACAATCATAACTTCTTAAATATTGAGCGCGAGGAATTCTGTGCAAGTTCGGTCTCTTGAATAAACCAGAATTGAACAAGGTCTGCCATTCTCTCTATAACTTCTTTTTGGAGAGGATTCAAGGAGTGAAACTTGGAGAAGTTTCAGAGAATACATTGAATAATATTGTCTACAGAATCAGAGTACTCCAAGAATTGAAGAATTACAGAAATTGAAGAAGTCTCAGGAAGCATTATCAGGTTCTATGTGATGATTGGTTGATGGTGATGATTTAATGTAAAGTTTATTATCTCTCATATATTGTTGGGTGGAAGGAAGGGGCAAGGATGGAGAGTTCAAATCTCTCTTGATATTGGAGTATTGTATCTTCCTCTTGGAGGTTTATTCCTCCCTTTACATTTGGAAGCTGTAGCTACCTTTGGAAGTCATTACTTCCCTTGAACAATAACTATTGATTATTTCTCATATATTGTGCATGATGTATTGTGGTGTATTGGTGTAAATCTTATACTATTGTTCATTGCTCATTGAATATAATTGAATGGTTTAAGTATAAGTTGAAAAAGGTTTTAAATTGTACTTGATACTGATTCACCCCCCGCTCAGTATCAACACCTTCTCCAAATCAATTACCATGAATATTATGTCACAAGAATGTAGGTTGCATTTTGGCTATGCTCGGTTGAGATATAAACCTAATTTGTCCCCAATGACTCTGAGGGAGTTTTCGCCTAGAAGATTATTAGGAAGGAGAAGCAACATGACCCACATATGGAATGTTGAGATATTCTCTTTTGGATTGAATTCAAGAGACCATCAATATAAATATATACCCATGGATCCCATGAAATAGGGTATGGAGAAGAAAATCAAGTTGTGATCCTCCTTATTTTGAAAAAAAAAGCACATAGAATCCTCAACTAAGTGCAAACAAGGATACCTGACCTTAAGTCTTGGGTTCCTAGTGCTCTGCTACACATGTGTTTGCATATTTTTGATTGGGTCAAAAGCTTGTGAAATTTCTAACTAGAGTGTGCTTAGACAAGGTGAGAGCATTTATTGTTGGTTATAGGGCTGATAGATCCAACTCAGAAATGATGTCCAAATTTATAAAAAAATTACTCTAAGGAGGGTGAGATCCCTTAAATTGATTAAGTGATTTAACCAAAGTCTTGAACACTTCAATATTATATTGAAAGCTATAATCCATTGATACTCCTATGAAATTAAGACACTCTCTATATGACACTGAAGGTAGGTCTCAAACTTCCCAGTGGCACTTGAAAATACCCCTTTGAGATTTTGTTAACAAGCTCGTAGAATAGAGGATGGTTTTATTGACAACTCTAGAAATTCAGAGTTTGGTAACTAGGGTAAACCCTTGATGAGAGTGAGACTTACGACTTGCCGTTTTTTGGATTTATTAATACTTACGACTATAACAATCGTATCCATGTAAACCTTCCAAAATACTTTATTACTTTGACCAAACTTATTTTGAAACCTTAAATGTTTTACTCTTTCTAAAATGTTTGGACTAGTTTATATGATTGTTTTTATGATATTGATGTGATTCATTTTTCAATAAATTTTTAAAATTATAATCTTAAAAAGATTTTTAAGGGGAATCAAAAGAAGATAATCAATATATTTATGTGACTAAATTTATTGTGACATTTAAGTTAACTTATTGATTGATTTGAAGTAAATGTTTGAAGGCATAAGGCGTAATTATTTTTAATCCTTTTAAATTTATTTATACGATGTTTATATAATCGATTTTCAATCAAATTTTAAATTATATGAAACCCATAGTTGTAAAATCATTTTTCAAAAAATAAAATTGAATTATTGTATGCTTTGATGAAATTTGTTGTAATATATATATATATATATATATATATATATATATATATGATTAATCATGATTAATCATTTAATGAAACTCTAAATTTATATTTCCTCATATTTATATATTTTAATAAATATGTTTTTCTTTATATTAAAAATATTATACACATTTTACAAAATCTAATAAATATGTTTGTCATTATAAATTCAAATAAATAATGTTTATAATTATGTTTATTCTCTTCAATGAATTAACAATTATCTTTATAATCTATATTACATATGCTTGTTATGTCAAAGGCACTCTTTTAAGGGAACAATTCTTTTCTAAGCTTCATTGTCTGTCAAAGAATTATGGGATCAACACTCTTTTAAGGGGACGATTCTTTTATAAGATTCATTGTATGTCAAAGAATTATGGGATCATGCCACATTTCAGGATTCATAACTTTTCCATTATTTATTCTCAATCCCAGAGGTATTAATTGGCAACATATCCATGAATTAAGGTCCATTTTCACCTTTCTCATGTGGGACGTCCATATCCTCAGAACCTTCTCGCAAAAGGTTATTTACCAACACCATCTTGCGTAGGTTTATTTACCGGCACCCTTGGTTACTGGAATCCCCTAAAGAACTGTAGTTGTCATTATCCTCCATGGATCTTGAAGCTTCAAGGTCCATATCAACAGGATCATGATGTGGGTGTTGTGCAACTAGAATTGTGTTGTGTTTTTGCAAAAACATGGAGAGCATTGGTGTCTTTATCCTCCTCATTTTTCTTATGGGGTTCTTTGTTATAACAAATTCATCACATTCTTCCAATGCCAAGCTACTTCTTTCTCTGAAATCAACCATCGTTGATCCCAAAGGATTTTTAGATAGCTCGTTAGAGACTTATCATTCCCACCATTGTTCCCAGGTAGGTGTCCAATGTGATCACTTTGATCATATTATATCTCTAGATATCTCAAACATGAATCTCTCAGGACAAATTCTACTAGAAATGTCATAGCCTTATCAATCTCATAGTTACAACTAGTTCCTTTGTTGGCTCATTCCCTTACAAGGTCACCAATGCCATAGGCCTCTGTTCGTTCAACATATCCAATAAAATATTTGTTGGGTATTTCCCTTCTAACTTCTCTAGATTGAAGTATTTTGAGATCTTATATGTCTACAACAAAAATTTCAAAAGGCCATTTCCAATGAACATGACTGGGTTGATGAATATCAGGCATATTCACTTTGGAGGGAACTACTTTTATGATGTCATTTCTGTTGATTTTGGTGGATGGAATGAGCTGGAGTATCTTACAATCTATGGAAATGAACCAAGAGGGAATATTAAGGGAGAACTAGGAAATATCAGTCACCTTGAAGAGATTTATGTGGACTATTACAATGAATTTGATGGTGGAATACCTCCTAAAGTGGGAAGTTGATGAATCTTGTTTGTCTGGATATGTTCATGTATGGGTTATCTGGTCTCATTCCTCTGAGGTTCAGTAATCTAGTGAATCTAGATACACTATTTCTACAAGTGAATAGCCTCTCCAACCCAATTTCTCCAAATCTAGGGAACCTCAAGAGCTTTAAATCTATGGACCTTTCAAACAACCAATTTGCAGGAAAAAGAGCAATGTTAACCAACTTTTGATTTGATTTCCTGACACCCATCAACTAGGTGATTAGGGTGAATATTTGAACCTATGTCTCTTTCAAATGTAGACCAAAATTTTCAAAATTTGAAAGTGCCAAATAACTTTCACCTGTTTATCATGAATACCCAACAAGTTTTAATAATTCAGAATTGGTGTTGCAGTTATTCTTCATGCAAGTCCAACTAGGGTGGTTTTACTTTTGAACAAAAGAGAAGAAAAGAAAAAGATGCTAAAAAGAAGGAAATATCATGTGTCCATTTTCTCACTAAATATCCCTATGTCTCATATTCGTCCAACATTTTACAAATTATAAAACAGAGGTCATATGCCCAATATATGCCAATTTTCTCCCACATTTTGCAATACCTCACTCCTCTCTATAGTACTACTCCATACTTAATCATTTTTCTCATTTTCCTTATTCTCTCCACACTCCATACTTAGTCTCATTCTCCTTAATCCACTCCTTACTCCATACTTAGTCATTTTAAGTCATTTTCTCTCATTCTCCTTCCTCTCTATACTCCATACTTAGTCATTTTTCATGACTGTGGATGCTGATTTGACTGAGTTTTACACGTAATTTTTACCGATTCTTACACTTACTCTATTTCTTGACTTTTTGAATGCATGATTCCATATTATGATTTTTATACATCACCTAATCTGTAAACACTTAGTTTATTTTCAAATATTATTCATCATTTTATATTCCTGAGTTTTATTCCCCTCCCCCCTGCTTTGACATATTGGGACATGTGGTAGTGACATGGACCTATCATATTGGGACACATGGTAGTGACATGGACCTATCATATTCAGACATGTGGAAGTAAAGTGAACCTACCCCTGGGTGACACTTAATGGAGGGTATGTGTTGGACAGAGATGACTTGACAGTGACTTGGCATGATGACTGGGTGATGAGGTGGCAACCAAAAGTTACACTGTGCACAAGCTATGAAGGGTTCCATAGTTCTCTCCATTTCACACACAAATAATATGGGGATACATTTTTCTTATAAACATGACATGAGAACTATTTATGTTGGCCCTTGACCAAGTATTGAGGATCCTTGGTCATTTTTGACCATTTTGGGACTTCGATAGGTTGTCGAAGGAGGAGCGCAAGACAAAGTGGAGATCGCGGGATCTTGACCCCTATTTTAGGGATTTTTTTGGTTTTGGGCTTATGTAACGGGTATGGAGATGTCGGCCCATGGGTTTACCCATGTTTAGGCCTATTTTGTAATGTATAAATAGATGTCTAGGCGATGTAAGAGGTGTGTGTGTATGGGAAGTAAGCATATGTGTGATGTTGTGCTAATTGCTAAAGTGCTAAGTATGAATTGTAATTACTTTGTGCATATTGTGTGAGGCTTGTAGAGCTAAGTGCAAGTAGTTGTAAGAGACTCTGGAAGTCTTTGTGTTGTAACTCAAGGAAGGAGGATCTAGCGAGGTGCGCAGATCTCCTATCCTTTGTGGAGTAAGATCTCAAGGCTCTATGCATGTAGCTGATTGACCGAAGATAATAAAGAGAAGAAGAGTTAGTGGACATAGCCCTAGGGTGGGGGTGAACCACGTATATCCTGTGTTTTCATGCTTTGTGTGATGTATTGATGTGTTTATGTGTTTACTTTCTTAAGTGCTTTGATATAGATGAATGATAGATAGATTTGTTGATTCTTTGTGCTTAATAATATGAATAAGTGCTAGATCTAACCCATGTGAATGTGCTTAGTGCTAGATTATACTAGATCTGGGTGAATACTGTGATGCTCTGTGATTAGGATTTTACTGTGAAGTAGATACTGATTAAATAATGAAGGATAATAATTGCTAAGTGCTTTGTTAAGGTACTATAATCATAGATCTATGTCCCAGCTAAGGTTGCAGACACTAGAGTCCTGCAACCACCCCTGCCTCTACCTCGGGTGAGACTTCATCTGCTTCACAGGTGTTGCTGAAAGGGCCGGTAG
Source organism: Picea sitchensis (assembly GCA_010110895.2). Classification (NCBI taxonomy): domain Eukaryota; kingdom Viridiplantae; phylum Streptophyta; class Pinopsida; order Pinales; family Pinaceae; genus Picea; species Picea sitchensis. The sequence continues at coordinate 7,790 of SNQJ01S0236593.1, read as the reverse complement.
TTAGGGTTTTGTTGGTGCGTTGTTGTAGCGTTGAACCCTAGGTCTACCCCTGTACCAACAAATGGTTATGTTTCCAGGACCTGAAACTGTGATTGTTGGGAACTAATAAAGAAGAAGCTTTGTGCAAAGATATGACCTGAAACTATGATTGTTGGGAACTGAGAAAGAAGAAGATTTGTGCGAAGATCTGACTTGAAACTGTGAAATCTCCATGTGTAGATCCATCTCCCTAGTGTGTGGTAATCTACTTAACCTGTAAAGCTCTGTGCTAAGAAGAGAAATCCAATCTGAAGAAAAAAAGGTAAGATCTTCAAGATTTGTGCTCTGGTAAAGGTAAGGATATTGAAAAGTTTTTTCTGGAAGCTTTGTGCTCTGCTAAAAGTAAGATTAGTCAAAAAATTTGTTTCAAGAGTATGGATCTAGGTATGCTTGATAAATTTTGTCCTAGCCTGAAAACTAGGGCACAATTAGAAGAAAAGAGGTTTGATATGTGTAGATCTGATAGAAATAATGAAAGATATGTTATACCTATGCATAGAAATAATGTTTGGACTAACAAATGGATGCACGATCCTAGAAAGAATTTTTTGTAGGTTAGCTACTATGATTCTAGTGCATAGTACAGGAAGGGATGAGGATCATTTAAAAGAAAGAGAGGATTAACTCTTTGTTACAGTTGTAGAAGGCTAAGACATCTTGCTAAGGAATGCCTAGGTAGAAGACCTAGTTGTCTTTGTTGTAAAGTTGTGGATCATGAAGTTCTGGATTGCCCTAGAATGATTGCTAAGGTTGAAAGAATGAATATGAGCCAAGAAGACCCTGAGGAAGGTCAAGACACTAAGACCATGGTAGAACCCTAGAAATAATCAGAGACTATATTGCTACAAATAAAAGAAACCCTGAATGACCACATAAACATCAACTTATCAAAGATATTCAAAGAAAAAGAATGCATAGAAGCAAGAATAGGAGACTTTGACATAGACTGTGTTCTGGATGAATAAACAAAGGTGAATATCATGACAGAAAGAACTTGGGAAATTTTAGGAAAACCTGTTATGATTCCTTCATTGGGAGGAATAGGATTATTTAGAGGAAAGATGATAACCCTGTGTGGAAGACTTACCCAGGTATCTACGAGTGCTCATGGAACTTCGACAGAAGAAGATTTTTGAGGTTGTTAAATTTATTGAGAGCAACACCCCATTTTCTATGTTACTAGGAAAGCCTTGGATTGAAAAGGATCAAGCCATAAGAAAATAAAAGGAAATCTTAGAGCATAAGAAGAAGGAATTAAAATATTTCATGACCAGGAGGATTGCACAATTGATCGAGGAACATGAGAACAGGTCGAAGTTATGTATAACTAGAAACTTGGACATTGAGGTTGAAAGGACACACGAGGACTCGAGACACCTATCTATACAGGAAAGTAGAGAACCTACACTAGACATAGAACAAGTATTTCCCTTGAACCCTAGTAAAGACCATCAACAACACAAAGTTACTATGCCACGAGGAGATAAGAATTAGAATGGAAAGAGGAATAATGAGACAAAGCTCAATGGAAACTAGGCTAGAAAAATAAGCAAGAAGAGATCAATGATAGAAAAGTTACAGAAAGTTCCAGAGGGAACTAAGTAGAAGGAAGGACTCCAGAATTCAAACTTCGTTGGGATATCAGTACAACACAACATGGCACTTTTCCATGGCAAAGCTATATAGCCGTTGGGAATAGTATAACCATTAGACCGATACCTTGAACAGGTAGAAATGCATTTATGGTCATAAAGCTCTCCATTAGATCATTGGGACCACGCCGTAATAGACAAAACTGAGTTAATGAAGGCTTCTCACCCGTTGGAAAGATTTGTTTCCTAGTCATCTACTTATTCCATTGAGCCTTGCACCGAGAACACTTTTTCCACCCATGATTATCTAAGCTCACAGATTAGTTGAATTCGTGCAGCGATCACCGGGCTATCACTATCCATCCCATCACATTGAGTTTTTTCTCTTCAACCCGAGATAGTCAACCATGAGCGTGTATGTCAGAAGAACTTAGCACGGTCAAAGAGTCTGTGAAGGAGGTACTCATTGACCTTATGACTGAAAGAGTAATGCCTGTGGGTGTACAAGTGTCATCGACGAGAGGAGTGCAAGCCTCTCCATCAAGCGCGCAGATCCAGGCCCTCCCGAGTCGTCACAGAAAAGAGAACCAAGCACAGAGATGACCTAGAAAATGCGAAGCTAATCCCGATCATCCTACCTGAGTATATCCCACCCTTGGTCGGTGTAGTAAGTCGCGACACTGTCCCAAGGGACTTTGACTACACTGTCATCACTGCATATCTCCCAAAGGGGATACACGCGGTTAGACCACAACTAGAAAGGATTCCAACCTTGAATATTAGCGACTATAACCTAGGAGACCATAAGATCTATGGTATGCTCACACCATATAAATATCTGACCAAGACGAAGATCATCCCTCAGTCGTGGATGATGAACCTCGCACAGTCCACCATGTTAAATGTAATGAAGATTCCACATTTTGGAAGGCACCAGGAGGTTAACGCCTGTGTTAAGCTCCTGTTGTCATGCTTCCATGGTGGCTATCTATGGTTGGACAGACGTATCATTGTCGATTCGGTGCTGATCCATAGGATCACTGAACTAAGCATGCAGGGAACCGACCCACAAGAGTTCTACCTAGGAAAAGTTGCAGACCGTGCCCTAGCACAGACGATTAAAGAAACATACAATGATGTTGAGAAGGGGATGCGAGGCTACAAGGTATCCTCTATCTAGAATGGCGCAGTGCGCCTAGCATGTCAGTTAATTGTAGGAAAACTAGTAAGAAATAAAAGACCTACGCAGGTTACAGGGTTTGTCATTGCCCTCGCTAGGAAATGTGTGGAAGGCCTACAAATGAATTGGGTGAAGTACCTGGTTAATCAGCTTGAACTGGATTGCCTTGAAGCCCAGGATTAGGGCTATGAGCTTCACTTCAGCTGGATCCTGATCCTCATTGCGTTTACTGCTTGGGAGATGTCGGAAGGTGCGACCTCCCCTAACATCGATCCATTTGAGCTGCTTGCTGTGAAGTTCACCACTCTTTAGTATTCAAGTGATATGGGGAAGCAGTGGCAGTCAAATAAAGTATTTCATACCTACTACTTGTAGCTTAGGAGAGCTATTGAGTCCTTTCCTCGAATGACACCGAACACCCTGGACAGGTTCAGGCCTCTTATGAAGTTCCACACAGATAGGCATTTTATTTACATTACTGACCGTGGTGATTAAAGAAAAGAAGAACTTCATTACTACTACAAGCTCACTACAGAGGACCTGGAAGAAATCATTAGAGACTAGCCGACATAATTCCATATCCCTGCTGACCCTGCAGAGCTGTCTGACCCAAACCTCATTGGAAATACGGTAGTTACGCGCGAAGAGTATGATTCCCCAAGTAGCAGTAGGAAGAAAAAGAAGCAAGATGTACAGGAAATACACAACACAACAGAAGAGACCGCATCTGAGTCACCTAGCGGAGGAGGTGATGACGAAGTGAACAAAGAGGAAAATCAACAACAAGAAGATAAGCAAGGCGAAGTAACACTGCCACAAAACCCTCTTGAAGACATTGATCCCTCTAAGAAAAGGAAGGTTTCCCCCATGAAACCTTCAGTGCGGAAGAAATCCAAAGCCAACAAGACAAAGATGCAAAGCGTACTCACGGTTGATGACTTTGATTTCATTATTTCAGCCGTAGGAGATGCCTCAAAAGAGATTATGCAAAGGAATGAAGCAAAACATGAAGCCATGTACGATATAATTGTAGCAGAACTAAGAGGTGTACAACAAGCCCTTTATTTGAGTTGTGCAGTGTCCATTGGGCCCCCACCCTCGGAAGAACCAGAATTGGGAGATGAGCCTGATCAACTCCATAGACTGGCTGATGTGACTGAAGCCCGCCTTCATCGAGCATAGACTGAGAAAGAACAGGTCATAGCGGCCCTAAAACACGCACAAGAGGAAGTTATAGAGCAATGCAGGATTTCCCAGCAGGAGAAGGATGCTCTTCAAGAAAAGTTAGAAGAAGAAAGAGCGCAGATCTAGCAGGAGAAAGAAAAGCTACTTGTGGAGCAGGTCAGAGTGAAATAAGGAGTCAACAAAGCACTTCGCTCTGTGACAAGCTTGGATAAAAAGGAGGAAGAACCAATAGAACACCAAGTAGAGCAGCTTGTAGAAGCTATCCAACATCTACAACAAAGAATAACATATCTCGAGCTAAGAACAGTGCCCAGTACTCCACAGGATGTGCGAGATCAAAGAGAAGCGACTGCTCGAGGCACAGTTGAGAGAATAAAGGTCCTTACCATGGAATGTAAACAACTGAGTGATCACAGTGCCTAGACTTATGAGTGACTCACTGAGAAGCCAGAGCTGAAGGCACTGGAGTTGCAGCTCCAGGAGGCGAATCAACAAGAAAAAATAGTACAGACGCAGTTGAATCCCATGTCAGCCATTGAGAGGATGAAACGATCCCAAGAACATCGCAGTGCTCAACAAAAGGTCCACAACATTCAGAGTAGATTCATGGAAGTGACTCAGAGGCTCCAACCTATACAAGATGAGGCTTTCCAGATATTCACAAAGATCGAAGGCCAAGGAAAAGAACTGGAGCAATTCGTCATTGTAGCCAAACAACACTTAGAGGGACCTGCCAATGGTGCTATTATCCAAGAGTTCGCTGAGCAGGAGGCCATGGCACAACAACAGGTTGAAGCAGCTCAAGCCAAGCTCGAGGATTTTGAGGCAGAATTACCTAAGCAGAGTGACTCGGGACGAGTCACAGATGAGTGTTGGGGGCCTATTATCCCTTGACCAAGTTTTGAGGATCCTTGGTCATTTTTGACCATTTTGGGAATTCGACAGGTAGTCTAAGGCGAAGTGCAAGACGAAGTGGAGATCGCGGGATCTCGACCCCTCTTTTAGGGATTTTTGGGTTTTGGGCTTATGTAACAGGTATGGGGATGTCGGCCCATGGGTTTACCCATGTTTAGGCCTATTTTGTAATGTATAAATAGATGTATAGGCGATGTAAGAGGTGTGTGTGTGTGTATGGGAAGTAGGCATCTGTGTGATGTTGTGCTAAGTGCTAAATTACTAAGTCTGAACTATAATTACTTTGTGCATATTGTGTGAAGCTTGCAGAGATAAGTGCAAGTAGTTGTAAGAGACTATGGAAGGATTTGTGTTGTAACTCAAGGAAGGAGGATCTAGTGAGGTGCGCAGATCTCCTATGTTCTGTGGAGTAATATCTCAAGGCTCAGTGCATGTAGTTGATTGACCGAAGATAATAAAGAGAAGAAGAGTTGGTGGACGTAGCCCCAGGGTGGGGGTGAACCACGTATATCTTGTGTTGTCATTCTTTGTGCGATGTATTGATGTGTTTACTTGCTTAAGTTCTTTGATATATATGAATGATAGCTAGATCTGTTGATTCTTTGTTCTTAATAATATGAATAAGTTCTAGATCTAATTCATGTGAATGTGCTTGGTGCTCGACTATACTAGATCTGGGTGAATACTACGATGCCATGTGATTGGGGTTTTATTGCGAAGTAGATACTGATTAAATACTGAAGGATCATAATTTCTAAGTGCTCTGTTAAGGTACTACAATCACAGATCTATGTCCCAGCTAAGGTTGCAGACACTGGAGTCCTGCAACCACCCCTGCCTCTACCTCGGGTGAGACTTCATATACTTCGCAGGTGTTTTCGAAAGGACCGGTAGTTAGGGTTTTGTTGGTGGACTGTTGTAGTTTTGAACCCTGTGTTATCCATAATTTTGGTCGTCATGATGATATAATGATGATGGTGAAATCAGGCTCTTCATTAGAACTTTATCCTGAGAAAAGTTACCTTTATCTTTTTTCAAGAAACCACAGTTTTGAGGAAGGTTCGCAGGCTGTCAATACATTTGCCTGTGAGAATGCATGATTCTCGCAGGTTGCATTAAGCTGGGGTGCGAGAAGTTCGCACTGTACCTAACTAATAGGGTGCGAACACTTTCTAAAGAAGGGAAAAAGGTGAATTCTCGAACCTTCTAGAAGGGAATCTTTTGGAAGGATGAGATGGCATTCGAATGGTTATCTAAGTATTGGCTTTCCTGATATCTTGGGATCATTCCTATCCAAGTAACTAATTCATTCTATCCTATATATTGAGGATAATGCTCATGGAAAAGGTTGGAAGCAAACTAGCAAGAGAATTATTGGAGAATTAGTGGAAGATTGTGTGAAGGACTGATGCTAAAGCAGCTAAGGAACTCCAGCAAGGTTATCAAAAGTGGTTGATCTTATTCATGCAAGTGAGCAAGTGTGTGTGTCAAAGCTAAGGGTCATCGAAAGGAGGTTTGCAACATCAAGGCTCAGGTTGTAATCTTTGCTTTCAGTCAATATAATACAGTAATATGTCCCTTTCCCATAAAGCTAATGTCACTTTATTGTATAATTCCTTGATCATATACATAGATTGATTGTTGAATATATTGAGTTGTCTTCACTTCGATTGGTTTGTATTGTTGTGGTCTTGACGGCACAAGAGCATCGGAGCGGAGCTTGGAACAACAAAGACCCAAGGAAGCGATCATAAGGTATGTTCATGATTTTTGCCTCCTAGTTCATTCAACAGTTGTAATCTAGGGAAAGAGTATTATTCTGTCTTGCTTTGTTCTAGATTCAGGTGGATCTAGGGAGATCGGTTTGTGTCCGCACTTACGGA
>SNQJ01S0236590.1:0-13812 GCA_010110895.2 Picea sitchensis | reverse complement strand
TTTTTCTCTTTCTTCATCCACAATTCTCCCTATAGGCTGACCTCATCTTCATAAGATAAAATAACCATATGTTCATGCATTTCGATGCACTTCTTCTTCATCCTAAATCTTTGTCGTGTACTCCCAAGGCAAGCCTATTTTATTGAAATGGTATTTTACAAATTCTTTAGGGTCGTGTCTTATAAATCTTTCCTCTGCAAAATGATATGAGAGCAAGATATTTACTTCATTCTGTGATTCCTTGGTGTTGGAGAATGAGTAGATCCCAATATATAGCGGAAGTGGTGGCCATATTGATTTCTTTCCCCGATATATCACTCCTCCTACTCTATATATTATTGTCTTATATGTTACTGTTGAGGAAAAGGTATGGAAAACCTTACTCAAGCATTTTTAGATATTTCCGGGCTAAGACAAGATAGTTGGGATCAAGGCTGGTTTTATAGCCTAAAAAACAATCGTTCAATCCACAAATATTAAGTACAAAGGATCAAGGTTGTTTTTGTGTGTTAAATATAAAAATATAAAAGAAATAAACTTAAACAAAGTTACATGAATGTGTACAAAAATTGTTGGAGTTACTTCAAACACACCTAGGATTTAATTTTTCTAAGGTTTTTCCTATGTTTATTAGTCTTTATCCAGTCTCCTAAATTTTAGGGAGAATATTCCTCTAGGAGAATATTCTCTTCAGTTTTCACTTCAGTTTGACTAGTTGAGTGGAGTCTAGATGTTGCATTGGTTTTGTCACCATGCAACATTAGGATCATCACCAACTAATGCGCATTGTCCTTACGATCATCACCATACTAGTGCATTACCCATGATTCCTTGATCTACTCCTCACTTCACTCTTTTTCAGTCAGTTAACTGAAGAATGGTAGATTAGTTAACTCAGCTAGGTCACAATTCACTCTCGTAACTTCTCGAGAGACTAGAATAGGTGGCAATTCACTCTCGTAACTACCTATGTGTGTACAGATCACTCTAAACCACCACTATGGCATATTGGATTCACCTCCAGTTCGCACTAGTTGATTTATACAGAGTATATCATGTGTAAATTATTCATTATTCATACGGTTAATGAGATTTCTTCCATTCTTTCTCTCCTTCTTCTTCTTTCTCAATTTCTCTCTGCAAATGTGTGTGATATTTTCTAGCTAGATCTATTCTATGTAGGTTCAACACATTTACATAAATTATACAAATGTGTACATGGATATAAAAGCAAAAGAATGAACCAGATCATTAAAACATGCGTGAGACTGAAACACAAATATGATTTTTCATTTATTTCATTCTAAGATACAAAAATTGAGTTCTCTTTACAAACCCCTGCGAGGGTAGGTATCGAAGTCAAATTTAGAATCCTTCAATGGGAACCATACAAAAAGACTTTGAAAACAAGAAGAAAACTAAAGCTAAAGATCTGGATCAACTTGCCACAAAATGTTGTCACTTGAATCTTTAAAACAAGCCGTTGAAATATGTGATTCAATTTTTGAATCCCACTGCCTTCAATAATACCCTTATGTCTGTAGTTCTCCTTCTATTCTCTCCTCTTGTCTCTTCATATCATTGAACTTTTATTCCTTCCCAATAAATTAAGGTAGTTCAACTACCTTTATTTAGTTAAGTCAAATTAGCTTAACTAATTAGTTGAGACAAGTAATAATAGTATATATAAATAAAGGTCTTAATTAATAATAACTAAATAGGTGGGACCCCTTGTGACTCCCAATTGTTTCTTTTAATAATCATCAAACAATAAAATATAAAACTCAATCATTTGGTTCCAAATATATCCTCCTTCTAACTCCCATTCTCATAATTATGATCAAACACTTTAAATATCAACAAAATATAATATGACCATATAAAAAAGTATCATATCCATGTTGTCCAAAACAAATACCTAAATATATGCTTGTTGTCCAAAACTTTTTCAAAGTAAAAATATTGTCTTTAACATAAAAAAAATAACATTAACCATTTTCAAAAACCATATTTAATGTGGGAGGCATTTTTCCTCTTTTCATTGTTGTCCCCTTTTAAATTTTATGTGGCAGCCTTTGGCTGGATGGAACCTTGAGGCTCAACTACATTGGTGACATGAGAACAATCATCCTTAAGATGAAGGTGGGAAGAAACATATTTGGAATATTATTTGTATGATCTAGAGGGAGTGGCTACTCCTTTTCCCTTGTCCTACACAGGCTCAGGGACATCTGTTTTTAATCTCTTACTGGAATGAGATGACTGCACGGGTGAGACAACATGATCAACCTGGGAAATTTGATTCTTTGGTGGTGGAGGGGGTAATGACAAAGAAGCAGTAGGCAAATTGTGGTGATGAACAACATGTTGGTGGACAATCTCATGCCAAACATCATTGGCAGGAAATTCTAGTTGCATTGATACATGAGGAGGGACTGAGATGCCATAAAAAAAATTATTTGCTTGGAAGTGTGGTCTTTCAGGTCGGGGATGGAGGATCCCTTGGCCTACTAGGTTGAAGAACCCAACTTGGAAAATATGGTTCAATTTCTAGGGGTCAGGATCAAAATGTTTGGAGAACTAAGGTCTTCTGTGACCCCTATGCCAATTTCCCCTGCCTCTATTACCTCTACCATTACTTCCTCTACTGAAAAATCTCATCTTGAAGCAATGTTCCAATTAGTTATGAAAAATATTGAAAATCCATGCATCAAACCTACCTAAATAAAATCAAAGTTTGGTTCTATCATCCTCAACATAAGCACATGCAATCAATCCATTCATCATATTACTCAAATCGATAATTAATTGCTATTGAATAAGGATTGATAGGGTTATTGGAAAGATGAAGGGTTGGTAATGAACGAAAAGTGGTAGCATGGATGGGGACCACCTGCATATACTATTCAAGAAACACATATGCAACTTCCATATCAGAAAAACACTTCCATTTCCAATTTAAACACTAGACACTTCCTTCTCCTTTTTATTATTTCTTTTGAAATGTCATTTAAAATAACAAAACAGGGAGTTAAAATGAATCTGGGAAGATAGTGGGCTTGTAAGGAGAGAAAAATGGTATAATGAACAGGAGATGAAATGGACATTGTTCCATTAAATAAAATAACATTTGTTATTTTAAAATAGCATACCCTTAATTTCCAAAAAACATTTTAAACTGTAGGGAATCTCAAAGTTAAAGACATGACTTCTATATCAAACCCAATGAAAAACTCCAGGACTGTCAAACTCATCCAGTCAATTCCTATCTTTGTTCTTCGAACAACAACACAATTTATACGCAGACTACCCATAATTCCAATTATCAACGATCATATACATAGTGCTTAGAGAAGACATGAGGAGACCGAGAAAAAGAACTTGCCATTGAAATTTAACATTTACATCAACCAAATTAAATTTTTGTACAATGGACTGGGTTCGAGACCCTTTATTCTATTACTTGGTCTCTTTTCCTTTCATTTAAAAATCAAATTAATCCAAACATCACTGAGACAAAACAACTATAACCAATTCTTTCCCATTGTATAATTTATTTCTTTTATTTGCAGAGTTCTTTTCATATGATGGAGTATCAACAAAATCATTTCCATATATTAAAATAGAGCACATCAAGCGTGAAATGGAGTGTTACAAGGCCAACAAATATTCAACATAAGAGTCTGGTATCTACTTCGAGTATTTTCTATGTGACATGCTAGTTTCAAAACCCTGGTGTTCGCTATGTGACAAAACTAAGGTTACATCTTTGATTTCACCTATAGTTGATTGTTGCAGACTGTTATAAGAGAGAATGCTTCTAAAATTTTCATTATTGCACTATAAGCCAAGTTCTTCCATGATAATTTTTGACATTACATTTGGACCAGACCCACCATCAATTAGGAAATAATGAGATATTTTATCCATAATTTTTACAAAAATATAAAAGGCGTATTTTTTATAGGGTTCCTAAAATTATTTACACCTATTTTATTTACAATTGAATCCTCTTCTTTTGTCTCTTCAAAAAGATTGGCTATGGTAGAAACTTTACCTTTCATAAAATTCTTGAGATGCTTTTGTTGTTTAGGGATGAAAACCATGTCCAAAAGAGTAGCATCAGCCTTGATATTAGCCAATTGGTTAAGGATGTTGTATTTGGAAGAGGGAAGAGGGGAAATCACTCATTGATTTTCTGAAACTCTGATAGCTTGTGATTTTAATAATTTGAGAAGACATGCTTGGTGTGGAAGACATACGAGGAGGATCATATTTACCCTTGGCCATGTAAGTTTTGTTTTTGGTATTGATTAACATAACATCCTTAGGTTCAACCCAATCTAGATCCGCGATTGTGGTATCAGGCCTTTTTCCAAAGATCTTATCTCTGGCATTTTTCTTAACTTCGCAAGTACTTTCTTCATGATTTTCTTCACATAAGTTACACCAACTGTGAGACATAATGGACTTTGGATGAAAAGTATTTTCATTAGGATTCCTAAAAGGCATTGAGGAAGAAGAAGATGCCATAGGGGTAGGCGAAGAAACACTTCCCTTTCAATCGTAGACTGTCATCCTATTGTTCATATCTTGCACGAGTTGTAGGAGGGTAGACATATCTGTTTTCTTGACCAAGTCCCCTTTAGGGAGACCCGTTCTTTTGAGTTGTTCTTCATATTCTAGACAAGTATGAAGAGCAGAACCAAGATTGTCAATATCCTTTTCTTCGAGTCTATAATGATAAGGGGAAGGTAGTGCATTGTAATAATGCATGAAAGCAACTTGATTTTGTGGATGGATTAGTTCAGGGATCTGATTATATAATTTGGTGAAGTGAATGTTAAAAGACTTAATGGTTTCACCATCTTTATAGGAAATGTTGTTGTATTCCCTTAACTACTCATCTAGACTCTTGGACTGTCCATAAGTGGACTTGAATCGATAAACCAACTCTTCCCAAGTGGAAATAATTTTGGGAGGGAGGTCAAAAACATCTTCCGCAACTTTCCCTTCGAGGGAGTTTACAAATAGACACATGCAAGTGTTGTTATCATTGCCCCCTATGTTATGACAAGCATTGGAAAATGCTACTGGGTGTTCATTTGTGGTAACAATATTATTTCCTGAAAATTTAGGTAAATGTTTCTTAAAATTTGGTAATGGGTGAGTATTCGGTACCATATTTAGGGGAGAGGACACGTGCCATGGGGTATTCATAGCACCTTCTTTAAACCGAAAATCCCATATTTCTTTATCACTTTAGTCGGATTATTAGTGGATTGAATAGGGACCTGATGGTTGTATATACTACCAATTACTAAAGAAGAAGAAGGTTGGGAGGAGGAGGCACCTCCGGTTCCACTACCACTACCCACATATGTCATGTTGAAGGTAATAGGTATAGGTTATGAAGGTGAACTAGCATAATCGAACAAAGTTATCCTTAGAGGACTTTCTTAAGTTGATAGAACAATCTTCCTCCTTCCTATTTCAAAAATATGAGTAGTTTCAGAGGACAATCCTCTTATTCTTCGTGAGATGAGAGGATTTGAGGACATGAAAAAGAAAACCAAGGATTTATGAAGAGAGAGGTTACTACTGATTTTTGGGCTGCCTTTGCCTGGCTTCCCAATTTTCACAAATACTTATATCTCTTTCAATTACTTCTCAAGAGTGTTCAAATTTAGCATGAGTACTAGTAGTTTCTAAAATAGTATTGAATAAGGTCAAAGAAATGCTAGTTTAGTCGTTAAGACCGTTTCCAATAATGGCTTGTCTTGTAACAGGTATTGTCATGGAAAAACAATCAGTCAAGGAGTATTTAGGCAGAACAAAAAAAATTGAAGATAATTGTGAATACAATCAACTAGAGAGACATGGAAGATATCTCCAGTATGATCTACAAATAAATGTTGAGGAAAAGGTATGGAAAACCTTACTCAATATTTTTCATATCTTTCCAGGATAAGACAAGATAGTTGGGAATGTTACCTGAGGTTTATATCCTAAAAAACAATCGCTCGATCCACAAGTATTAAGTACAAAGGATCAAGGCTGGTTTTATGTGTTAAATATAATATTGTAAAATAAATAAACTTAAAAAAAGTTACATGAATGTGTACAAAAATTATACAAATGTGTACATGGAGATAAAAACAAGAGAATGAACCAAATCATTAAAACACATGTGTGAGACTGAAACAATAATCTGATTTTTCATTTATTTCATTCCGAGATACAAAAATTGAGTTCTATTTACAAACCCTTGCGAGGGTAGGTACCAAAGTCAAATTTAGAAGCCTTCGATGGGCACCATACAAAAATACTTTGACAACAAGAAGAAAATTGAAGCTAAATATCTGGTTCAGCTTGCCACAAAATGTTGTCACTTGACTCTTTAAAACAAGTTGTTGAAATATGTGATTCAATTTTTGAATCATGTTGCCTTCAATAAGACCCTTATGGCCATATTTCTCCTTCTATTCTCTCCCCTTGTCTCTTCATCTCATTGAGTTTTTATTCCTTCTCAATAAGTTAGGGTATTTCAACTACCTTTCTTTAGTTAAGTCAAATTATCTTAACTAATTAGTTGAGACAAGTAATAATAGTATATATAAATAAAGATCTTAATTAATAATAACTAAAGAGGTGGGACCCCTTGTGACTCCCAATTATTTCTTTTAGTAATCATCAAACAATAAAATATAAAACTCAATCATTTGGTTCCAAATATATCCTCCTTGTAACTCTCGTTCTCATAATTNTATTTCAACTACCTTTCTTTAGTTAAGTCAAATTATCTTAACTAATTAGTTGAGACAAGTAATAATAGTATATATAAATAAAGATCTTAATTAATAATAACTAAAGAGGTGGGACCCCTTGTGACTCCCAATTATTTCTTTTAATAATCATCAAACAATAAAATATAAAACTCAATCATTTGGTTCCAAATATATCCTCCTTGTAACTCTTGTTCTCATAATTATGATCAAATACTTTAAATATAAACAAAATATAAAATGACCATATCCAAAAGTATCATATCCATGCTGTCCAAAAAAACTGCCTAAATATATGCTTGTTGCCCAAAACTGTGTCAAAGTAAAAATATTTTCTTTAACATAATAAAACAACATTAACCATTGTCAAAAACCATATTTACTGTGGGAGGCATTTGGCCTCTTTTCACTTCTGTCCCCTTTTGAATTTTCTGTGGCAGCCTTTGGCTGGTTGGAACCTAGAGGTTGAACTACACTGATAACATGAGAACAATCATCCTTAAGATGAAGACATGAAGACTCATATTTGGAATATTTTTTGGATGAGCTAGAGGGAGTGGTTACTCCTTTTCCCTTGTTCTTCATAGGATCGGGGACATATGTTTTTAATCTCTTACTGGCATGATATGATTGCACGGGTGAGGCAACATGATCAACTTGGGAAATTTGATTCTTTGGTGGTGGAGGGGGTAATGGAAAAGAATCAGTAGGCCAACCGTGGTGATGAACAACAGGCTGGTGGAAAATCTCTTTCCAACCATCATTGGCGGGCGGTTTTGGTCGCATTGATACATGAGGAGGGACTGAGATGCCATAAAAATGTTTATGTGCTTGGAAGGGAAGTCTTTTAGGTTAGGGTTGGAGGATCCCTTGGCCTACTAGGTTGAAGAACCCAACTTGGAAAAGATGGTTCAATTCCTGGGGGTTATCATCAAAATGTATGGAGAACCTAGGTCTTCTATGACCCCTCTACCAATTTCGCCTACCTCTATTACCTCTGCCATTATTGCCTCTGCTGAAAAATATCATCCTGAAGAAATGTTCCAATTAGTTATGAAAACTCTTGACAATCCATCCATCAACCCTAGTTAAATGAAATCAAAGGTTGTCTTTATCATCCTCAACAAAAGCACATGCATCAACCCTAGCTAAATGAAATCAAAGGTTGTCTTTATCATCCTCAACAAAAGCACATGCAATCAATCCATTCATCATATTACTTAAATCAATAATTAATTGCTATTGAACATGGAATGATAGGGTTATTGGGAAGATGAAGGGTTGGTAATGAGCGAAAAGTGGTAGAATGGATAGGGACCACCTACAGATACTGTTCAAGGAACATAGATGCAACTTTCATATCAAAATAACACTTCCATTTCCAATTTAAACACCAATCACTTCCTTCTCTTTATTATTTCTTTTGAAATGCCATTTACAATAACAAAACAGGGAATTAAAATTAATCTGGGAATATGGTGGGCTTGTAAGGAGAGAAAAATGGTATAATGAACAGGAAATGAAATCAACATTGTTCCATTAAATTAAATAACATTTGTTCTTTCAAAATAACATACCCTTAATTGCCAAAAAACATTTTAAATTGTAGGCAATCTCAAAGTTAAAGACACAACAACTTCTATATCAAAACCAAAGCAAAATCCAGGACTGTCATACTCAACTGATCAATTCTTATCTTTCTTCTTCGAACAAAAACACAATTTATACACAGACTGTCCATAATTCAAATTATCAACGATCATATATATAGCGCTTAGAGAAGACATGAGGAGGCCGACAAAAAGAACATGCCATTGAACTTTAACATTTACATCAACCAAATTAAATTTATGCACAATGGATTAGGTTCGAGACCCTTTATTCTATTAGTTGGTTTCTTTTCCTTTCATTTAAAAATCAAATGACTCCAAACATCATTGAGCCAAAACAACTATAACCAATTCCTTCTCAATGTACAATTTATTTCTTTTATTTGCAGAGTTTTTTTCATATGATGGAGTATCAACAAAATCATTTCCATATATTAAAATAGACCACCTCAAGCATGCACTGGAGTGTTACAAGGAAAACAAATATTCAACATACGAGGTTGGTATCTACTTCCAGTATTTTCTATGTGACAAGCTGGGTTCGAAACCGTGGTTTTCTTTTTCTTTTATTCACTATACACTCTTCAAAATGACTAAAACTCCTGTAGGTAATCATCCAATGGAACAAGGATATATGCAAGTGACGAATCTTTTCACTATTAGTTTAACACATAACCAATTCACAATCCAAGTTTAAGTTCGCAAAAATCACGACAAAGGAGAACGGGGTATGAACAACAGGTGAGTTGGGAAACTTTGGGGTTTATAACATGAAACCAAAATATCAAACAAGGTTTGACACAATCATTTCCAAGGTGGCCGCTAGGTAGAACCGGACTTTGCATATACTCAAAATTTTAAATGGCAACTCGACAAGGAAGAAACTTCTCATGAGTAGAGAAGGAGGTAATAATACCCCATTAAAGGAACCCATAACCGACCTTATAATTTGTTTACCATAAAAACCCTCCAGAATTCTATCTTGTACATGGGTGATAACAAACACAAATTGCCATAACTCTATAAACAATAAGGAGAAATAACAATCAATCATCCACCCCGAGCGCAACCATAACCGAATAATTTCAGCATGAAGGAGCATTAAAACAAATTCCAATTTTCAATATTCGAAATGCCAACCAATATCATTTGCACAGAAATAATACACATCCAACCACCATATCTTTCAGAAAGAAATCACTCTACATACAAATTCTAAGATCCAACACAAATATTCTATTGAGAGAGAGGCTGTAATGATGAATGGAAGGGCGAGAGTCTCCATACCCATGAGGAATGTGCTGAAAATAACTAAATACCACCACTATTCTCCAACAACCGAGCGAAATAGAGGAAAACTAACCAGAGAAACCAAAATGTGAGACAAGGTGAGGGTGGTGAGATCGAGGTGGGGTAAGAACGATGGGTAGTAAATGCACGTCGCTTCTCCACCCACTTGTTATCACACTAAATTGCCTTGGGTCTTTTTAGTTTGTTTTCAATCCTTTTTAAGCCTTAGTTTTAATTTTTTATTTTAAGGTCTCATCCCTTTAAAATCTATGATTGGTAGGACCGCTTGGATGATTAAAGTGTTTGAGTCTTATCTCTAATTTGATCCTCAAATTGATTTTTGGTCCTTAAACCATTCCTATCTCATGTTTTATTTTGGTCCCCTTCATGATTTGTCCCTAGGTTGATCTCTCCTATGACTAGATTGATGTGACACTCCTCTCTCCTCACTCATGAACTCATAGGCATACCTCAAACATCCTCGCATACTTTTCTAATCATATTTTGAAGTGGATGTGTTGCCTGCTCATCAGGCAGTTCTATAGTGCCTATCACATTCATCACACTTCCACCCTGAGCCATGATTTCCATGATTGATGTCATGTCCCTTGTTTTCAGTGCCAGAAGTCGGTTAAGGATGCCTTCAAAGATATTGCATTTATGATCTTTGGTAACGGTTTTTTAATTTTGAAATACTCAACAGTGCTGCATTGCAATAATTCGTAAGTGTTGATGAAGCAACCACATGTCAACCAAATCCAATGCTGAGAAAGATTCCAGGGTCGAGGTTTTCTCAAAGTTCATCCTAAGATTGCGTTGAATATTTCGACATGTTTCTACTACACAGGTATTCCTTGTTACCTCCTTTGCGTATTAATCTTCACAAGAAATTTGTGCTCGAGTTTTCATTTTGCTAAGTTTGCATAGAGGTAAAAGATTCATCTTTGCATGATAGACTCATCTCCTCTCTTTTTCAGACCTGTAAACCTCATGGCCCGTATATGAGTCAGATTTCTGTTGTCTTCCTTAGCCCTTGAAGTTGCAAGCTTTATAATAGTTTATCCTTTGCGTATGCATTGTGCTACCCATAGGTGTTTCTTAACCTCTCGCTGCTTCCCTCGCCTCCTTTCATCTCGAAATTAAACGTTTTACTCAGTTGCATAGGGTCAACCTTGCATATTTGAAACCCCATTCAAAGTCTCCTGAGCATTACCAAACCTTTCAAGAGCCCTCATTTTGAGTTATGGAGACCCATAAATCGAAGAAGGCACATAAATGAGGCAAGATAGTTAGGACAAAACCAATGGACATGCTTCTTTTTAATACATAACCCATGGAAAGAGAGGCCTTTCAAAGAGTAGGGTGCCTCTTCTTCTGTCAGAACATGCAGAGAGGCCATCTAGAGGTAGAAAGACAGTTTGCATTGTAGTTTGATGGTAAGAAAACTAAGGTTGGGGATTTGGAGTTTGAAGTGATTGAAACCTCCATATCAACTGCAACATGGATCCCCATTACAGGTGAAAGTTGGTTCAAAGCCATTTCTTTGAGTTCATATTATGCAAATGATCTCTTTAAACCTGAATATCAAGCCAATGACCTGTCCAAAAGTATGACAAGGAGCCAATTGATTAAACAATTTGACAGACTACTGAAGATCATACAGAGATATTTTACTTGTAAAGGGAGATTCAACACATTATACCAGTACCATATAAGGTTGTTGCTACATTTTACTGGTAAGGTTGAGATAAATATTCCTTATTACTTGTTGAGGAGTATAGGTAATATGTCAGACATGATACAGGCCAAATCTAAAGATGTGGATTCTAGCCTTTTCCACTCTGGATTAATCAGAATGCTATTATCTGAGGAATTGGGTAGAAATATATTTCATGGGAGCATGTTTTGGTTATCTCTGATTTTAAGTTGGATCTAGCACCCACTCCTCAATCACAGAGGGTAAGTCCTTTGTCACCCACCAGTGCTACTAAAGCAGGGACCAACAGGAAGAGAAAGGGAAGAGCCCCTGTTCAAGTTTCAAAAATCAGTAAGCAGGTCATGGAAGCCGAGGAGGAAGTTTGTCCTTCTCCACATAGAGATTTTTCACCACCTCCTCCACCAGTGTTAGAAGAGATGCCTTCTTCTACCCAAGCTGCATCCAAGAAAGGGAAGAAGCTCCTATTTCCCTCTTCTCCTCCAGAAGTTAAAATCAAAGGTAAAAGATCTTTCACAAGATCATCAATTCCTAAGGAGGTTTTCAAAGAGTAGTCCTTACCTGAGCCCCCTATTCAAAATAAAAAGGGAAAAAGCATTAAAAAACCCGTGGAGGAGAAATCGAAAACCTTTAGTCACAGGAAGAAGGGTAAGAGTAGCTTTCAGTCTACTGAAGGAAAGCAAGAAACCCCTGTACATAAGGATAAAGGTACTAAAGGACCTTTGGAGAGAAAAGATGAAACCTCTGAGAAAGGCATTGAGAATCCTGTGGTAATAAAAGATGAAACCCTTGTGTAGAGGAAGAAGAATAAAAGTAGAGACAAAAAGGAACCTGGTGAGGCATACAAGACACTTCCCATGCAGGAGGAAGAGGAGTCTGAGGAAAATCCTATTAAGACTGAGCATGCCACTATCCCTCCTGACAGTCAAACCTACAAAAGACTTATCAAGCAGCTTAGAGATGCAAGAAAATAAATAGCTCGTCTTAAGGTAGAAGACAAGGTCCACTTGGTTCATATGGATGAGATCATGGTTGGCTACAATCATACCCTTGACTTGGCAAGTTTGCAGTGAGAAAGGCTTTGCCCCTTCATAAACAACTGAAGAATCTTTACAGATAGAACATAGGATTTCAGTCTCAGAACATGAATTTAAAGGTAGAGCTGAAACACTTTCAAGATGAGGAATCCCAAAGGAATTTAAAGGTGTTGGTTGAAGCTGCCATTGAGGATGATAAACCATCAACTAAGGAGAGCACAACTACACTGAAAAAGCTTGCCAATGCTAAGAATAAGAATTCTGCTGTGCCCATTGAAGATCCTCTTTCTACTAGGAAGAGTATGAGGTTAAGTGTTAAAATGAAAAAATAGATGGTAAAGGGTAAGCCCCATTTTTGAGGATGTATCTTTTTGGAAGGGTTAACCATTATGAAAATATTATCTCTGCCATCTATACAGGCTTCTAAGCACTTAACTACTTGGGTTTTGGTTTTTTTCTAAGTGCTAGCTTCCTCACTGGTAGAAAGCATCACCTATTGTGCAGTCAGGGCTCTTGATTAAGACAGTTTTGTCACCATGAAAAACCACAAATCACTCTGCACATGTTTGAGGATTGAAGGTGTTGCGTTTTTGTAATGCTACCCAAACCTGCACACAAACACAGCGTAAGTGGTGCTACCTAATGGCGCTGCCGAATATTTCCAGAGGGAAAATAATTGGCACACATGCACAACACAGAGGCGCTACTTACAGGTGCTACCTACCGGCGCTACCCAATATTTTACATAGAGCATATTCTGTACACATATGTAGCACAATGACGCTACCTACATGCGCTACCTTTTCTCCTGGTAGTGCGCTACCCATATTTTCTACCCAAAGAAGCTGCCAATAGAGACCAGGGATCTAGGAGTACCAAGCTAACAAGTTTGGGATGAATTGATGATGAATAAGGATGGAGAAGCAACAACTGGCATCATGAAGACAACCACATGCTTTGAAGGACACATGGAAAGCAAGGAACTGCGCAGCAAAAGGGAACCAATTCAGTTTGAATTTTAGTTGGACTAGTCACCAACATTTTCCTGTTTTATAACATAGATGGTTAGATAAGTTGTTAGAGAAAATAAATGTTTAGAGTTTTTCAAGGGAAGGGGGCCAACTCGTACCTCCAACTATTGCCTCCATTTTTTTATAAATAGACAAATCATTTGCTTTAGTAGGTTCAGATGGTTGAGCAAGGCTCCCTTATATTGTAATATTTTGATGAAGTAACTATGATCTAGTGATGTACTAGACTTAAGACTTTTTGACTAATAGAAATCAGCTTCTCTTTCAGTCTATTAACTTCTGATGATAAATGTTCATGCTTTGAATGATTCACATGAATGATTGTGGTGATGTTATGATGGATGT
>SNQJ01S0236589.1:0-13812 GCA_010110895.2 Picea sitchensis | reverse complement strand
TCCTGAATGGGTGAAACAAAAACCACTCCAACCCCAACACCTTCTCTAGAAGAGGCTCCATCAAAGAACATTTTCCACACTGAGGTGATTGGAGGAGAATCCTTGCAGGGAGTAATGGGATTTCTAACCTGAAGGGGAGGTTCTGAAGAGTTGGTGAGCTGCAAAAGGTTCGATCCCAAATCAGTATCAAGGGAAAAGATAGGATGATTGGTGGGATATGCTTCGTTACTGACAATGTAGGCCAACTGAGCTTCTATGTACAATTTCTTATGTTCCCCTCCAAACATTGGAATGGTAGCATATGTGAGGTCCATTTGTAATGTTCCCCCAAGTATTTTTATCCAATACCTTGACAATAGCATGCCAAACTTGGGAGGAACATCATCCACCACGATATCCATGACCACACTTTTCATGAGCAGCTGAAAAATGGTCACCACCAAATCTTTGATGACCCCAAGACATTGCACCCTCCTGGAATCAAAAGAGTACAAATCATGATAAGCTTTTGTGACTTCCAGCTCAATTTTTTCCATGACAGATTTGGGCATGAGATTATGGGAAGCTCTTGAATCCATCAGACAATTATGCAACACTTTGTCATGTATGTTCAGTGACGTGTAGAAGGGAGGCGATGAATCATCTCTATATTCTACCAGAGGACCTAAGATGACTGTTGGCTTTTCGTCTTGGATGTTTACTGAGTCTGTGGAATGGTAGGGTAGCTCGGGCTACAATAGCGTAGAGAGGGATTTTTTGAAGTCTTCATGCTTGACTAGCTTTGAAAGGGGGACATGGATCCTAATCTTCTGAATTTCATGCTCAAATTTAAAAGAGGAAGGGGGCTTCAAAATTTATTTCACCTCAGGGACGGGGTCTTTGACTATTGGTAGGGGATTTTGAGCTTTCTTTCCTCTATTGTTGTTCACTGCATCTTTAGCAGGCTTCTCTGCTATGGAAGGCTGATCAAGGATGAAAAATTCCATTCTTTCTTCTTAGATCGAAGGTTGTATTTATTGGGACTATTGTTAGCCTTATCCCCCTAACTCATTTCATTTATTTGGTTGTCCATGAGGGACTACTCATATGCGTCTTGAGTCAAATGAGGAAAAGGGGAGGTGTCTCCAATACAATGGATTTCAAGGTCAAGGTCCTCTTCTTCCCTTTCTTCATCAATAACAAGGTTGTTCTGGGGGGGGTTCTAGATTTTTTGATCATCCCTATCTTTTCTTCTGGGTTCTCTTGGGAGAATATGAGGGACATTGTTGTTCGACCTCCTGAAGTTACCTATGTTATCAGTGTTTTGGGGATTTATATATGTCTGCTTCCCTTCTCTTTTCATTTTTTCCATCTCAGCAGACAGGGACTTTACCATCTTGGTTAACTCATCTACTTGAGGGTGAGAGGTAGAAGAACCAGAGGTTGAGACCTCAGATATTTCTCTCCCTCTGTCTCTATCAGATTTTCTCCTCAACCTGTCAACTACCAACACGTTAGATTCTACCTCCAGGGCTGCATCTTGCATAAGAGCCAGGGAAGCAACTCTTCTTTCTATCAATATGAGGACAAACTCAGGGTCGAAAGTGCTAGCATAAGTAATTTTAACAGAGGCTTATGTAGGCTTTATCTTAGCAGGGATTTTGTTGTACATCTTGTTGAATCTCTTGGAGAAATCAGAGATAGATTCTCCCTTTTTTATCTTCAAAGACCCAAGCTTTGTGATATAATACGTGAAGTCCTTTTTATCCCCCCACTGTCTCAAGAAAACATCATCGAGAGCCTCAATATCAGCAATAGGTCCAGGTGTCAAACCTCTAAACCATTTCCTAACCTCACCATCTAGGCTCTGGACAAAGACTCTCATCTAGACATCTTCATTTTAAATATTGAGGTTGTCTGCATAGTTGTAGAAGGCAACAAGGTGCTCTTCAACAGTTATGTCCTCTTCCCCGCTGAACTTGGGCATATATTTTAGGTAGTCTCCAGCAGGAAGAGCGTTCATTGGCTGAGGTAATATTAGAGGGGCGTATCTTGTAGCCACTATGGAATCCATTTTGTTTCTAGGAGGATTAGCACCCGCCATTGGGATATGAGCTGGAGGGGAACTACGAGGAGAAAGGGTTCGAACAAGGGAGAATGGAACTGAGCTTCTGAGAGGAAAATGGAACTGCAGAGGATTTGGAGGGAAGGATACCGGGCTTGGGGGAAAAAACGTTTCCCTTGTTCTGGTAGCGGCAAGAGTAATAGGAGGAGTGGTAAAGCCTGGGGTAGGAAAATATTCTGAGGTTCTAGGTATGAACCTCGGTACAAACTCAAGGGAGAGAGGAGTGACAAGGATTTATCCCTCTGATCCCAGACCAGGAGGGGAAAAATCAACAAGAACACTACCAAAATTCAAAGTTCGAGAAACTCCAGTGGAAGGTATAACAGTAGAATGTGATGCAGAGATTGGAGTTCCTAAAGGATAATGAAAATCATCAGAAATACATGGTTCAGTAGAAGAATTACCTCCATGAAGGGCCTTTCCTTTTTTGATAATCTTCTTTGGGTCAACTTCAGGCACTGCTAAAGGAAACTGTGGGGTAGACCTCGTGTGTCTGCCTCTAGAAGCCACAACTAGAACAATGGAGTCATTAATAAATTTGCGTCAATAGAGTCACCAGGTGCGCAACTACAATATTTGATGTACTGAGTTCTGATGCACCTTCAAAACTGGTAAGCTTTGTCATTCAATCCTAGGGAAAATATTAAACTTCGTCCCTGGCAGCGGCACTAGAAATGTTAGTATTGGAAGTCACCTCTAGATTGCAACAGAGGTAAGGCCAAGGCCCATCAACTTGTATGTCATAGTAAATGAATTTAAGGGTGGTCAAATGGGCGCAGACCCAAGAGAATATCGCTTTAACTAAGAAATATGGGTTGGCATGCATAGACAAATGAGGTCTTGATCTAACTTCAGTGATAGATTTGTAGCATAGTGGTGAGTAAGGGGAAGAACTTAAGGAGGATGAAGAGGTCTACTATGGGTATCTTGTCTCTCAGCAACCTAAGGAGGAAACACTTCAAGAACAATATCCTCTTGGACCCAAAGCTTCAACAAAATGGATGCAATTATCACTAAGCTGAGATCAAACATACATCACAATTCACTAACAACAGCCCGACTGGATCTTCCATGCCCGAGTCATCCAGTGTTTGGAGGGAAAAGATAACACAAGAAACTGATTAGAACTAGTTGTGATGCCACTATGATCGAACCTACATCACAGAAACATAACTACTCTTGACTGGATCATCCATGCCCAAGTGTTCTAATACAACTGTTACAAAAAAGAAAAAGGAAACTGACTTTTATTAGACAAGAAGTCTCAAATGCATACACATAACCATAGAACCAAAATGTTCATTAAAAATTTAGAATACGAGAGCCTAGCTCAACCATCGACCCTTTACCCAATATCAAAATTGAGTCTATATACTCAAAACAACCTACCCCTTACATAAATGCGTTCCGATCGTTGCATTCAAGGCTTCGCGTCTTCTCCATCTCCTGTAAGATTGCACCTGCATTCTTCTGTCAGACATGACCTTAAATCGGTATGGGTTCTGCAAAAAACCTTATGACAGAGTGGCCTTGGGTTGACAGCCTGCTTCCTCGGCTGACGCTTCCATGTCTTCCATTTACAGGGTGAAATGAGGTTAAACTACCTTCTTTAGTTTCATTAACTGCCTTCATTGGGATTGAGACGAGTCCGGACATTCATGAATTCCCTTGGGCGAAACTCCTGTCTTGCTGAGTTAATCATGGCACCTTCTTTTGCAGCTAATGCGAATGCTCTCAACCCCTCGGGTGTGGCTCTTTTCAACTGCCCCATGTGACCGCGGGCTGTGACCTCATGCCTATCCCACATGTTATTTCGAGGCTTTCCACTTTGGGAGTTTTCACTCCACCTTGAATTCAATATCGCGATGCCCGAAATCACGAAGCAACCGCTGAGATTGGAAATCAGGCTCGCTTTAATATGGATGACCACGATCTTCCCCCGACCACACAAATTTCCATCCAAGCGGTGAGCACTAGCCCCCTTTTCCCGGACTTGATTCCTTTGTGACTGGGTGTTAGGACCGTGGGCCCGATTCCTAGGTTCTTTCGCGATTTCGCGCTTCGGGGGAAAACGATGCTGCTCCTGGGAAACCTCCAATTCGCGAAATCACAAAATTGGACTTTCGCATTTCAGGGCTTTGGGTTGTGGATGCACCTGTCAATGAGAATCTCAAAATACCGATCCCCGAAATCGTCAATTTCAGATCAATGGTCCTCTACCCCTTGCAATCAGATGTCCCAGATCAAACCTTGATTGTGGGACCTCCTCCCATCGACACTCCCGGTAAAACCTTTCTCTGTACTGGATCCTGCGCCACGTGTCTTCCCTAATGGATGGACTAGCTCTATTTGCGACTTCGAATTTCATGAATCCTCGCAACTCGACCCTTTGACCCCTTCTTACTTGCGAAATTGTGACTCTGCCTAACGCTATTCCTCGTGCAACTCGGTGATCGCAATTACCCGATGATCGTCGATCTGCTCCGTTGATGGATCCTCACCATTGAAAACTAGTCTTTGCCCGCTCGCTTGATTTGTGTTCGTACTAGACCATTTCAAATTTTGTTCTCTAAGCCCATGAATGTGGCCTGTGTATAAAAAGGATCGAATGACTGGATAGAGGCTAGAAAAATAGGGAGACCGGGGCATTACAAGCGTGGAGGGGGAAAACAAAAATGATTATACAAGTCAAAGGGGCTAAAATTTTAAGAAGTTGTCTGTGAAAGGAGAGAGACAGGGAAAAACACAGTCTTAGGTAGAAAACGCATTCTCACAAGACCCTGACAATATTAAGTGTTAACACATTTCACGTACATGTAGACACATCAACCATAGAACTTGTAGCTATCTTGTTGCATCCAGGAGTGGGGGACTTGGATCACCTAATAGAATTTACGAGCAGGAAGCTATCAGACTCGAAACATAACTATAGCACAACATAAAGAGAAGGGCTATCTATGGTCTATGCACTGCAAAAGTTTAGACATTAATTGTTGGGGAAACACTTTAAGATGTTCATAGATGAGTCGGCCCTGAAATATCTAGTCAACAAGCCAGTGTTGGGGGGTGGAATATGTCGATGGTTACTACTGTTCCAATAATTTGACTTTGAAGTCATCGTCAAACCAGGAAAGTTAAATGAAATACCTAGCCACCTATAAAGGGTTCCAAATGGAGAAGAACCTACAAATTTAGAAGACAACTTTCCAGATGCACAACTATTCTCAGTTCATATCGTTGATGAATACTTTGCAGATATCATTCAGTACTTTAGCACAGGTATTGCGACACAGGAGTATAGTACCACACAAAATAAAAACCTGGTAGTCCGCGTCGCCGACTATCAACTGATTGCAGGACATCTATATAAGATGGGCGCAAACAACATCTTGTGAAGATATGTGTTAGAGAACAAAATACCAAGAATTTTAGGAGAAGCCCATGAGGGAATAATAGGAGGGAATTATGCAGGTAAAGCTACCGCGTAGAAGGTATTACGCGCAACACTATGGTGGCCAACGATTCAAAAAGATTCAAAGGAATACTATCAAACATGCGATGTATGTCAAAGGGTAGGCAAACCCAACATAAGAGACGAGATGCCATTACGACCACAAGTAACATTATAGGCATTTGACAAGTGGGAAATAGACTTTGTGGGACCAATCAACCCACCAACAAAAAGAACAAGAGCAAGGTACATTATCACCGTGATGGAATACTTAACCAGATGGGTGGAGGTCGCACCAGTGAAGGATTGCAGCGCAGAAACAACAACACATTTTCTATTTGAAAAAGTAATCACTAGATTTGGGTGCCCAAGAATTCTGATGAGCGACCAAGGCACACACTTCATAAACAACACCATCAGCATGATGATTGAAGAGTTTGAAGTCCATCACCAGAAGAGCACACCATATCACCCACAGGCGAATGGCACAGTGGAAGCATTTAAAAAAATCATGGAGAACGTGCTGACAAAGATCTGTGACGTCAATAGGGACGACTGGGATCTCAAAGTACAAGCAGTATTATGGGCCTATAGGACTACATGCAAAAAATTGACAGGGCACACACCATTTAAACTGGTTTATGGCCAAGAAGTAGTGGTGCCATTATAATTATAGTACCAAGCATGCGCTTAGCAACAATTACACAAATGACAGAATGAGGCATAGTACAAAAGAGACTGAATCAATTAATGACCATGGAGGAAGACTAGATCTTAGCAGGATTCCACCAACAAGTTCAGAAAGAAAGAGATAAATCTTGGCACGATAGACACATCAAGAATAAAATGTTCAAGGAAGGATACCTCGTACTGATGTATGACAACGAATTGTTTCAGCACCCAGGAAAGCTCAAAATGCATTGGTTAGGACCATACCAAGTAAAATTTGTCACAGATGGAGGAGCTATATAGTTAACATATTTATCAAGGGAAAAACTCAAAGGGATGATTAACAAGATCCAACTGAAGTTGTACAAGGACATTCGATCATCCACCGCGCAGTGAAAATTAAAAAAAAAAAAAGTATATGGAAAAAAAAGAACAAAAGGAAAGAACCACAGTGTGCCAGAGGTAGAAAGGCTACACAAAGAGAGAAACACAAACTTAGCGAGGAGAAGGACAATGGTCACATACAAAAGGGAAATGAGCGAGAATAGGGAAAGTCGGCAAAAGCAGGATGACATGACAACACTAGGCGGAATTAAAGGATGACAAGGATCGATGGGACACCACATTAAACGCACCAACTAGAGATGGCAAGGCAGAGTAATGGAAAGTACGAAACCGTTGGAGATGCATTGAACCGGTAATTAAGGTTCATTAAACCTGTAATCAAGGAAGCGTCCTCGACAAGATTCATGGGAATGACACATAACACACGGACGTGGGAGCCAATAGTCTATTCATGAAAAGAGAACAAACAGAGAACGACATAAGAAAAAGAGCACATAGAGAGTTCATAGAGATCACAAAGATCGTTTGAAGCCAGAAGACACTCAACATTCACCGTCATGGCACCACCCAAGCAAGCAAAAGCGAGCCTGGCCACCAGGAAAACTAGAGTTCACACTAGGTCACGAGGACAGGCGGAAGAAGGTGAACAACAACCACCAGAGATCATCAATGTCGACGAGATCCCATCCCTAGAAAATCACTGGTGCACTCGACACCCATACTGGAAGAAATCCAACAACCAACACCATAGGGCTAGAATACAAACATACCAACAAAAGTACAGGAGCCGCAGAACCAGGGAGCAGAAACCCTAAAGGAGGTGCAACCAGAGAATACAAAAGTAGTTCTGAAAGTCAATTGCACAACGTTGAACCTAACAACAACAGTGGAGCTAGATGAGTCTCAACCGACCATCCTAGACCACCCAGTAGGGGAGACAGGTGAAGATGTCTCGGTGGGGATGGAATGGTATACTGAGGAACAACCAGAAACTGCTGGAACTTCGAGCCAGGCACCACAGCAGAAGAAAGATAGGATACAGATACCCAGATCACCTCGCAAGAAACCAACATCAGAAATTGTTCTACCATGCATACCAGATGGGGTACATGTAGGACTAGAGCTACTGGGTCACATCAGGAAGCTCAAATACTCAGACCACAACATAGTACATGAAAACAAGTTTCTGGAACTTGCAAAAAGAGTATACATGGAGACGGTGGGCATGAGTCGTTTTGGGGAATTGTTTGATCAACCACTCCAATGGGCAATCGGATTGCAGAGGACAAGAATTTTAGGTCTCGTAGACCTACTATTATAACCTAGGTCTACGTCCCTTGCTTATCCTCTTGTTTGACCTTTCCTTTGTCATTTTTCCTTTTTCTGGTTGGTTCAGTCTTTTTCCCATTACTAAGTATCTTGGTCCTTATTTGTTTTTGAGTCGTTGTGCATGTTTTTCTCTATTTCTCGAAGGATAAATATATGTTGGATTGGGTTCAAATTAATTGTCATCATATTTTCCCATTTATTAAGCTCACCACATGTCCACCAAGTCTTTTTGCATACGTAGGAAATGCCCGTGGATAAACACAACTACTCAGAATGGTCATATTTGGTCCAGGGGTGCCGAAATAAATAGGGGAAAATTTCAACGGTGGAGATCTGTCAAGTGGATCAGATCGAGAGATTCCATCGATTCGGGGGTGCAAAATTGCATGGAGTTTAACATCAAGAGTCATCAGAAGTCCCGAAACCTCGAAGTATTTAACATGGCTTAAGCTCAAGTTAATTAGTGATAAGCACTGGCTAATCACTTTGGAGATTTTCCTTCGTGACATTTTCATGCTCTACATCCATGAAATACCGAAGAGCCGACACCCGAAACGCGAAGTCACGAAGCGCCTTTTGGACAGGCCAATTGTCAGCCTTTAAGTAAATCTAGATCACTCATCAGTCAAGACACATGGCAGTGATCAGTCATGACACGTGGCACTCATTCCAGGTTATTGGATTATGGAATTCACCCATTTCCACGTGACACATGTTAGCCTTTTTCCCATGACACATCAACAATAGTGATGTCATGTGACATCAGGTCACCACGTCATTTTGCCGCCACGTCACTCAGATATTTTCCTCTAGGAGATTTTCATGTTCCACCTTCCAACTCCTGAAACCTCGACTTCTGAAGTGAATCTGGGCCATTGATCCCAAGTCAACGATAACCGTCGATCCATGCAACTGGTTATCTCTAGTGGCCTCTAACAGATTCCACAATCATGTGCTTGAATGACATATGTCTTCACCGTGTCACCTCCACATCACTTCAGCGATTTTCCTCCGGGAGATATTCATGCTTCACATTTGAAACTCCCGAAACCTCGACTTCCGAAGTGAATCTAGTTCGTTCATCAGTCATGACATGCGGTGACAGATCATCTACTTTGGCAATTTTCACTTTGGGAGTTTTCCAAGCACAAACATTTGAAAGTCCCGAAGAGCCAAGGACCCAAAGTCCCGAAGTAAATCTAGACCATCCATCAGACGAGAGACATGGAGACAGATCATTTACTTCGACGATTATCCTTCAGGAAGTCCAAAGTACTAATAGTTAAAACTTTCGAAGCCCAAACTGCCAAAGTACGTGGAAACTAGCAACAGAGACATGTGGCACACTCATGAGGCAGAACACGTGGCACACTCATGAGGTAGGACACGTGGCATTCATCTCAGGTCATTTGGCTGTGTCATTCACCCATTCCCATGCGACACATGTCACCTCTCTTTCCTATACACCTTAGCAGTCGTGACATCATACGTCATTTCTCCACCATGTCACTTCGCGATTTTTCCTCTGGGAGATGGTCCATGTTTCACATTCAAAATGCCCGAAGCCAAAACTCCCAAAGTAAGCATAGACCATTGATATCAAGTCAACGAGGGTTGTCGATCCTTGCAATTGTTGATTATCACCATGTCATCTCCACTCATCCCGTCTTCCTATTGGACACATGTCTCCACTCATCTCGTCTTCCTATTGGACGCCCGTCTCCACTCATCCCGTCTTCTTATTGTATGTTTTCCTCCACGACTTCCTGTTCCTGACCAACCATCACATTGAAATCAAGGGGAAGAGTCGAGTACAATCAACTCGGACTGCGCTTCACTTGTGAAAGCTTAGACAGATATAGAGAGTCAGTCTTCGTCACAGATTGACGTGGTTTGGTTCCAGATGCACCTCAGCAAGCTCTACTCACACAGTCGGTTATCTCCAATAGCCTCCAAAAACTTGCAGACATGCCATCACTTGACAACAGAGCTCTGCTCTGTCACTCCGAGGCCCATTTTCAACCATTTAGTTCCTTCAACATGTATCAGTTCTATCTCAGAGACATTAGTAGTTTATATTTTGATTAAGTCCAACATTTTCCTAGGTTAGATGCAAGAGTGGTCTTCTGTGTGAGATAAGAACCACTCTTGCTGATTAATTTCAGGATCTTAGTACAGCTAATAATTTTATTTACAGACAATTATCTTAATTTAGGTCTCAGTCCCCTAAGGACGAGGACCCCTGCAACTTTTCTTAAAATAGTTAGTTTTTAGATATTGTAAAGGTAGGATTTTTTGAAGAAGGAATAACAATACAACAAACTGGTTGGACCCGTTTTACACGTGGATCAAAGCTCTCTACCTAGTGAACATACTCTTGATGACAGTGTTTCGTTCAACTCTTCATGTGTTTTCATTCTTATCTTTTCGATTTGTGCAACACACATTTCATTTTCCTTTCAACTATTGTTTGACTTATTTTTACTGATATGCAACCTGTCAAACAACTAATGCTTTGGTAAAAATTTGTTTTCTGCAACTTGTGGGAATTATTATGTTTTGATACATGTTTGATGTCTTGAAATGATATTTTAAGTATTAAACTTCTTGTAGCAGATTATTCATCGAGTAGTTTGTTGTTTCTCTCTATTTTCTATTATTTCACTGGTCTATCATTAGTGTTCCATCAACCAAGGAGGGCCCTCATCCATATCATTCAGCCAACCCAACCTTGCCTTTGTCTTGATAGAATAACCGTCTGACCAACCAACAAAAAGTTAAAGAAACAATCATTTTAAACTGATAGGTGGGCTAACTTTGCCCTTTCGCAGTCAAGTGTAGACCTTAGGACCAACATCTTCTGGCACCATTGTCGGGGAATGGAGTAACTAAATATCTTTCCTTGGGAAAATGACATTGATCAGCTCTGGCCTTTGATGGTGAACAAAGATTGGACACAGATAGACTGCCATCTTTCACCTGGCGACTGCACTGAGTAAATTTCAAGAAGAAATACTGGTTCCTAGAAAGGGATTCAACAGATCCAAATTTGAAAACAACAAAGCTAAGAAGGCTGATTCTAACCCTGAGAATAATACAATAGGCCCTGAGCTAGAAAGGAAAATAAGAAAATCCACTATAGCTCAGAGATACACTTCCCCCCTCAAGGGAAAAGCTGCACACCAAGAAAATACTTCAAGCCAACCTCTTGAGTTTTCTAGCCCTAAGAATCATAATTATAACGGGGCTCAGACATCTCCTACTCATGATTATACTTCGACATCCAGTCCCGCATCCACTCCAGTATCCCCCATAAATTTGCAGATTCTTATTGTTCAAGCCATGGACATTAATAGGATGGATGCCATAATTGTTGCAAGATATGCACCCTTAGTGCTCCCTGTAGTTTTGAATGCACTCCCAACCATAGATTACATGAAATACCTACCAAGATATAATGGGGAAGGTGAAATAACCGTTGAAGAGCATCTGGTAGCCTTTTACAGTTTTGAAGACAACTTTAACATTGATTATTCAGATGTGTGGATGAGGTTGTTTGTACAAAGTCTGGATGGGGAGGTTAGAAAATGGTTCAGGAGCCTTCCTCCAGCCTCCATTGCAGATATTGAGTCATTAGATGAAGCTTGTATAAAGCAATGGGGAGATAGGAGAGATTATCTCTATTACATCACTGAATTCAAGGCTCTAAAGAGGAAGAACAGTGAATCTATTTTAGACTTCACTAAGAGATTCAATAAAATGTATGGTAGAATCTCATATGAAATCAAACCACTTGAAGCCTCTGCCAATATCACTTATGCTAATGCATTTGATGTAGAATTGTCCCTCCTTCTGAGAGAGAGAAGATCATCCACACAGTTGTCCATGCAGGAAGCAACCATTGAAGTTGAATCAGATTAAAGACTAGATTTGATAAAGAGAAGAAAAAACATAGAGAGGATTCCCCTACCTCCTATAACCTAGCTACATCTGATCCCAAACTTGAAGAGATGACTAAAACTTTGAATGATCTGACTTTTGAGATAGCTAAGATAAAATGGGAATCCAAACAACCAAACAGAACTTTTCAAGGGGTTGGTAATAGAAATCAAAACCAATTCATAAGGCCTACTGATGCTCCTCAAGTAATGAAGAGAGAAAGAAGAAATGTTGATGATCAAAGGATAGTTCCCCCTTTCCAAAAAAATCAGATTTATGAGATAGATACAGACAATGATGTTGTGGACGATACTGTTGTGCTTTTCAATGAGACAGATTATTATACTAGTCACTTAACACATCAACAATATGAGGTAGCACAATTTTCAAATCAATTCGATGATCAGATAGGGGAGGAGGGAGTTATCCAAGGTCAACCCAAGAAGAAATATGATTTGAGAACGAGAAACAGAGCTTCTAAGGCCACCACCTCTAATCAAGGCAAACAAGAAGAAGCTCCTCCCAAGCCAAATATGAATAAAGGTATGCCATCTAAAATGCAGTCATCACCACTATCAAATCCTCTTGCCCCTAAAACAAAGGAAGATAATAAGCTACCAAACTCTTTCAGCCTAGAACATGAGCTAAGCAAAATCAAGATTCCTGTCCCTTTGACAAAACTGCTAAAAAATAAACCTTTCAAGAAATCCATGATGAAAGTTCTGTAACCTACTCCTTCTAGTGTATCTACTGATGACATTAGTCTACATGATGAAAACCCAGCCATTACCGTGGGTCCACACATTGAGGATGGTTGTGATGCTTCTCCTCCTTTCTATATATCTATGAATGTCCATGATAAGATCCTGCACAACTGTCTTATGGACTCAGGAGCCTCTCACAACGTCATGCCCAAAGTTTTTATGGAAGAACTAGGGCTCGATATTACCAAGCCTTACCAAGACATGTACTCCTTTGATTCTAAGAAAGTAAAATACCTTGGGTTAATAAAGGACATGGTGGTTTCTCTAGCACAATTACCCATGAAGAGTGTCGTGATGGACATTGTGGTGGCCGACATCCCCCCAAAGTTTGGCATGTTATTATCCAGGACTTGGGCTAAGAAGGTTGGAGGATCATTACAAATGGACCTCACATATGCCACATTTCCTGTGTTTGGTGGTGAGCACAGGAGTCTATACAGAGAGGTAAGGTTAGCCTACATAGTTAGTGATCATCAGAACACAAGCAATCACCCCATCTATGCTGTTAAGGATGGGATGGGTTCATCTGTTTTTCATTTAAATGACGATGAACATGAAATACCAGTCAGCCAACGTAGAGATCAACCAATGACTGGCCAACAAAATAAGGTGTGGAAGATGTATTTTGATGGGTCTTCATCAAAAGAAGGATTTGGTGCAGGTATTCTCCTAATTTCTCCTTCAGAAGAAGTAATAACCCTCTCTTATAAGCTGGAGTTTGAGACTACTAACAATATAACTAAATATGAAGCTCTGGTATTGGGATTGATGGTTGCCAAAGACATGGCCATTGATTGTTTGGAAGTTTTTGGCGATTATGAGTTGGTCATCAATCAGGTGAGGAATATCTATCAAACTAAGCAACATAGGCTCAAGAAGTACATAAATGAGGTATGGGACCTGATCGATAATTTATTTCTAGCATTCAACCTCTCTTTCATTCCCAGAGAGCAGAATCAGAGAGTTGATTCTCTGGCCTTAGCTGCCAGCACGTTCATGCCTCCCATTGGATCGAGTATTAAATATCAGGTGGAAATCAAACATAGAACAACCATACCAAAAAACATAAAGCACTGACAAGTCTTCAGTGATGATTTAGAGTTGCATAGATTTCTCCACACCATTGATGAATTCTCCAATATCTCAATTGATCAAGAAAGTCAAGAAGATGAAAATGAGAAATTAGAAGATTAACAATCTTCTCATCTACT
>SNQJ01S0236588.1:5939-19751 GCA_010110895.2 Picea sitchensis | reverse complement strand
AACTCGCCCTCGCAGTCCAAAAACTGCGTCATTATATCTTGCTTCGCACTACCAAAGCCATGGTAGATTCCAACCCCATACAGTACTTTCTTAGTCGATGGAAAATTAATGGTAAGTTTGCCTGATGGATCGTCATCCTTCAGGAGTACAACCTAGAGTTTTCAACTCCCAAAAGCAAGAAATCACTCAATCTCGCTGAAATCATCACAAAATTTCCCTCAGATGTTATAGGTTCACCCGTCAATATGGATTTTCCCAAAGAACACCTCTTCTAAATCCCCTCGGAGGTCCCCTGGTATGGCGACCTCCTTGTCTACCTGGAAACAAAAAAGTTTGGAACCCACCTTTCTTGATACGATCATCGACACATTCGCCATCAAGCCCCTTACTACCTCCTCATTGGTGACATTTTGTATCGACATGGGTTCGACACCATACCCCGTCAATGTTTGACCATCAACGAAGCAGACAAAGTCTCGAATGATTTTCATAGTGGCGCATATGGTGGCCACCTCTCAATAATGTCCATCGCCCAGAAAATCATTCGAGCAGGCTACTTTTGGCCCACATTGTTTAATGACTACATCCATGTTGTGAAATGATGCGACAAATTCCATCTTTATGCAAACAAAGCACGAGCACCACCTACTATTATACACCCAGTCATCACTGACGGCCCCTTTTGCAAATGGGGCATTGACTTCATGACTTTCAACACTCCATATATAAATGGACACAAGTACATCATCATGGCATTCGATTACTTTACCAAATGGGTTGAAGCCATGCCTACCTTCAACAACATCGTTGACACAACAACGCATTTTTTCTTCAACCACGTCATTACCCGCTTCAACGTACCACTACAACTAGTCTCCGATCACGGAAAACACTTTGAGCATGAGCTCTTCGTCGAACTTTCCTCAAAGTTAGGCTTCTCTCATGAGTTTGCCTCCCCCTACTACCCTCAATCCAACGGACAGGTAGAGGCAGTCAACAAGGTCCTTAAAACCATGTTGCAACGTATTGTCAACAAACATAAGACCAATTGGCATCATATGTTTTTTTCAACACTATGGTCTTATCACACGGCAGTTAAAACTGCCATTGGTTTTACACCATTCCATCTCATCCATGGGGTCAAAGCCACTCTCCCCATCGAGTGTGAAATTCCCACTTTGCGCACCGCTATCAAGATATTACCTAACTCCAATGGAGAAACACTTGTTGAACTTAGATTCATTGGATGAAGATCGTCGGTCTTGATTACAGAACAATGAGGCAGCTAAAAAATGGTCGAAGGCCACCTTTGACCACCATGTCAACCTTCGCTCATTTAACGAAGGAGACCTCATCCTTGCCTACGATATCACCCACGATACTCTCATCCATGGACCCTACATTTTCCAACACTGCCTCACTAAAGGCGCATACATCCTAGCCTCTCCAAAAGGCCATCATCTCAAAGAACCTGTCAACGGGTTGTACTTAAATAAATTTTACGCCTAAGCGTAGTCATTCTACACTAGGATTTTTCTTTTTGTACACATTTGTAGAGTTTTTAGTCTTCTTTTTTCCCTCCATGCCTTATGTCTGATCTATCATTTGTGTTATTGATAGATTTCTCCTTCATCGGCTTACCACATCGGTTACGCTGATGGAGCTATCTGATGGACACAAAATATCACTTCGGTCGCTTGGGCCCTCTATACCCCCTCACATGAACCACTCCAATCCAGAGGCATTTGTTTGGGCTCTGTAACCAACAACCAAGTGGAATACATAGTCATTATTGGACTCCTTTCCGAGGCCACACACCACCATGTTCGTCACCTTAGCGTCTTATTAGATTCCCAACTTGTCGTCCTGCAACTCAACAATGTGTACCATGTCCACAATCCTTGCCTCTTCTGCAAATACCTGCAAGTTAGACTCTTATCCTAACATTTTGATCTAATTACATTTACACATATTCCACAACAATTCAATCAAATAGCAGATAACATGGATTACATTTACACATATCCCACAACAATTCAATCAAATAGCAAATAACATGACTAACCTAGTGTTATATTGGCATTTATCACATCAAGACACCATGACACATACATAAATCATCAAGTTTTTCATAGCATATATAGATTCGACATCATAAAAGCATCACATGTGAACATCACAGATATCATAAACATGTATATCCATATATATATATATATATATATATATATATATATATATATAACGCATCATTGTGTGTCATCAATGTTTACAAAAATGGTACAAAATGTACATCGCCCGTAGGCAGGTGAGGCCCCTCATCCCTATAGGTACAAAATAGGTGTCACACTACCCTATACAACATGGGCTTGTAGGCCTATATAAATACAAAAAAATATACTCAAAGAACCATGGTGCCTCTAGAGCACCACCATCAGGTCCTCTATCTAGAGGAGGTGCCCCAACGCCTAGGTACTTCAAATCCGCCTAGCCATAGCTACCCTCGCTACAACCGCTTACTTAATCAAGGTCTCGTGAACTTTGTCGTAAGGCTCCATGCACTCCTCCAAGACTCTCTATCCCAGGACTCGAGTCCACATGCCTCGTGCACTCTTAGCACCTCCAACCGGATAATACGGAAATTGGCACTGGTTTAATTCCTCTCCCTATACATTCAAAGGCCCCGCACTGTGGTCGTCAAATCTATGTCTACTACCATCTCTCGCGTCCTCAGCTGGCCTCGCACCAGCCTCATCCCTACGATGTATCTCTCTCACCCACGGCTCTCAAGGCGGTCTCATAGACTCTCTTTGACCAAGGCCCCACATCTACACACACAATAAATAAACGAGTAGCATCAACATCCATCCATACATAAAACATATGCCATACTATCAAAATCACAAAACATAAAAGACATCAACATACCTCTATATCCACCTTCCGTGAGGTAAAAACCATATCGGGTCCCCTTACAGAGGTCCATCCTACCATACTCTGATACCGCAAGATAATTGTGGGCATCCGGCGCCACATGCCTATATCACTGTGAAATAATGGCCACCCTCCCACCTCCATGTCACCAAAATGGATGCCCATTGCACGCCCGGCTCAAGGTAAGTATTAACCGGTAACAACACTCTAGGGTGCAACATGGGCACCCTTCTAAGAACCACCATGCCACCAAGATCGACCTAAAGGAAAACTCACCCGAGTCGAAGGCCCGACACCTGCTGGAGTTTTGCCCCATCATCCTGGTGTGCAACATCAAACCTCAGGAAAAAAAGTCCCCATCAAGGACCCACTCCACCATCCTCAACTGACCTCCAGTGATCCGCTGAGTACCTAAGGATCCGTAGATCCTCACGATCATCGCTATGATGCAACGATGCACGAGTGCATACATCGCCTCAATCCGAACGAACGAACCTGACATAAAGTTTGGCCCCGAACAAGACGTGCTTCATGCTATGTCCGCTAAATTGTACATCCCCTGGAAACTTGGGATCAGCAGGTAGGGCCCTCCTCTGGAAAGGGAGACCAATTATAAAATAGACATCCTCCATCGTAGAATGAAGCACTGCAGCTCAGTGCTCAACATCGAAATCAGATACTGCAGTAGATACTCATGTTCATGCACCAGTGAATAGTGGAAGAACTTTAGCAACCCACAATCTTCCAAAGGTCCCCGCACACCTGGATCCTCATCCCTCACTACCTCCCATAGGCTTGACTAGTCCCTCTCTCTCCAGTGAAACAAAATCATCCAAATGATCACCTACAAAACACATAATCCAATTCTCGATCAACCATCTCAAACATAAAAACATCAAAATCTCCAAAAAGATAAGTTTTTTCAAAACCCCCATCTTTGTCGCTCTTCATGTGCTGGTTGCTACTCCCCACAGCAAACTTAATATGCATGCATAAACCACACTGTACTTATCAATGTGAAATTATCGAAGAAATAGATGTGCATCTATCACACCAATAGGCACTCATTCAGGTGCACCTACTCGCTACACATTTGCGCACCATGCACAGTTGTACTTCAAAAAGGTGCACATCCAATGCACACCTTTTTTCCTCACTCGCACCTTCTAAGGCGTGGTTTTCCCTTTACAACCACCACCCTGCGTATCCTTTCATCATCCTGGACACTAGGGGCCCTCTCAAAATCCTATAGTACGCCCATCCGCATAAATTTCGCTTAGAAACAAACCCTAACTACTATGTACGTGAGGATGAGACCACTAACTCGCTTAACAAATCAAATCGCCTACCAACTCCCGTGCACTTCAAATCTCCTCTGAAAACCTCTCATCAACTCACAGCTATATATAGTCCCTTTCTCCAAAACTTCCACACTCAGTTAAAGGATCCAAGAGCCTCTATTTCTCGATCCATCTTCAGCCACAAGACAAGGACCCCGTCACCTACACCATCCCATTCCCTAGGCCACTTTCCATCCCGAGCCCCCGGGGCACCATTTTTCATACCCCGTCCAGGTATGCATGATCATGTTCAAAATTATCGAATTATTCTTATATGTTCTTTATCTTAAGATATTGTTCACATCGATTACCTGCCATGTGTGAAAGTACTTGGTCATCACACACCTACAATACATCCCCTCAAGTAAAGCATGACGACACCGGCATATAATCATTCCTCAGGAATATCGACAGACTTCCTAGTCACACCCTCTCCGACACATTCCCTCAGGATCCGCCAATTGGCTCGCAAAGACTATCACCTCCATCATATTTTGCACTGCTACCTAGAACTCTCCCTCACATGAGTTTTCCTATTCATAGTCCCCCTTAGCACTTTAACATTCATGCTACTTTCACTCCCTAGTGATGGGAGTCCTGAGAAGCTTATGCTGGTGTAATCAGCCACACTCTTTTCCTCTTTTGGCTAGAGTTCCTAATGACTTCTAGTTATTTAATATGGTTCTAACTTACCTGCACATCCGCAGGATCATTAACCTTCCATTTCATCCACAATTAGTTTTCCCATCTGCAGATTGCTCTCCATTCATTTACCTCATACGTAAACCACCACCCATGGGGTCCCACCCTCCACCCGTTCTCCACACAACTTGAACCCTCACAGGCCATCTTTGCACTAGGGGCACCATCTTCAGATTCAGACAATTATCCCACCTGCTCTTTATTCATTTGGTAATTTTACAAACTGCTTCTAGCATTTACATAGCTTTTGTTGTCTCCTTTAGCGACCTTATTTTATGTCAAAGAAACCCCTATAACCCTTGGTTGGGCCATTCCACCTTCTTGACATCATCCATACAAACCTCGAGTATCCCACTGTCCATAGACCTAAAATCTCTGAGTTCTTTCCACTTTGTCATGCCTCTGACACAATTTAACCCACATCTAGTAATCCCTGATAGTAGATCAAGTTTCACTACATAGTCACTCATACTTCACATATATCCCAACCAAGGTCGGGCCTTGAGTCTCATTGCATCTTGATTCCACCCATGTACCTCATCAGCTCCTAATCTCATCGAGGATTTCATGAAGCCCATTTCTTCTTGGAGTCACATCTCATTTTCTCTCGACATCAGCACAGTTCCGTGAAGGGCTTTACGATCTTGACTCTCATTACCTTTTACAATGAGGAGTCTCGGATGGCACGGGGAGAACCACATCGCTTTCATTGACCTCTAATATTCAAATTTCAACATAATCTCATGTTACTTGCGGAGTCTACTATGAATTATTGTAGTTGCCAGTTATACTAATGTACATCCCTCTCAATTTGTTGGGCCATCAATGCCTTCGAGCCATCGACACTTCTTATAGGTGTCATCACTTCTTTTCAGAGTATGTTCACCATCCTAATTGTCATCTACCATTATCAAACAAATTCTGAGGTCACAGAGTTATCTACATCATCATATAGCTTCAGTTATTGTCTTATATATTTGAGTTACATGACACAAGCATGGGGGCATGCCTACCTCCTCGCTTCTATATTA
The DNA here is from genome assembly GCA_010110895.2 of Picea sitchensis. Lineage (NCBI taxonomy): Eukaryota > Viridiplantae > Streptophyta > Pinopsida > Pinales > Pinaceae > Picea > Picea sitchensis. The sequence continues at coordinate 13,744 of SNQJ01S0236588.1, read as the reverse complement.
CATCTTTATTTTCCCACACCTAGAAAGGTTTGGGTCCCACATTTTCTCCCCTCTTCTCTCTACCGAACTCTTTAAGTGCCTCCTATCAACACTTTTCTCTACAATGGTACTTCCTAATAGAAGAAACATTGATGTAGCTTCACCTATAATGATGCCCAACTCCTCACACATCATGCTATCTCGTTAGCATCAAATTTCATCCGCGAAATGGTTACAGAATCTAGCATCCTCCAAACACCTATTAGTTCACCCTCAACTTCAAAAATGCATTTCCAAAAGGCTAAAACTATACAACTTGGAAAAAATTGACATGCTGTGAATAACTACAGAAGCCACCGGCATGCTGCCAGGCCCAAAACGCTTAAAAGTGCACATGCACCTACACCCATTGCAGTATGATGTAATATGTACACTTCCGGGAGAATCCACGACTTATGTTTCTTGTCACTCTCACCCACTTCTCTAGTTCATCTCCCCAAGTTCATTTGACCTCTTTGTTCACATTAAAGACCGTTTTGATAATGCCTCAAATATTTGCTATAAAAGAGGCCATGGTGCACTATGAATTCAAGAATCTCATTGTATTGTTATGTTGCCTCTATTCTACTACAAGGAACCTCTTTCCTTATTGTAGCATACTAGCATCATCTCATTAAGCCATTCACCTCACCTCTGGAGGGAATAATAAGCTTGGATTTCTTCACCATTTCCTTTCTAGTTTGCTATTTGTAAGAAGAGATCTCACATAGGGGACTCAAGCAGCCCTCCCTTCTGGAGGAAGAGGGGATCCATAAGTCCCCCTTTTTCCTTGGTGTTTTCCCACTAATACAATCTATCCATTGGTGGCATGAATATTGGTCAATTGTTTGATTAATTTTGGTTCTAATTTCCTTATGCATTGTAGTTTTGTTTCTTCAATTGTTCTTAGCTTGGTTGTTTGTTTATTTCATGTGATTGAGTCATTTGACTCATACACTAACTTTTGTCATGTTCATCTGACCCCACTGGACTTGCAAGTGTCCCTCTTGAGCTCATTCAAGTGGTGAAAAGGATACAACAAGCATGTCTTGTGTCGCCCACACTATATCTATGTGTCTCTTTTTTGTTTCTCAAGTGTTCTCTTTGTTTCATGGATGTATGCTTAAATGAATAAGTGTTAAAGCTATTAACAAAACATCTGAGCATATAAGTGACTTGCACGAAAGGGATTGTGACTCACCCATAGCCTAGAATGGAATATGGGTATGTTCTAGATAAAAAGGCATAGTCTAGACAAAGTATCCTTAGTGTTTCTAAGTAGCCAAGTGAGAATCATCATGGTGTCGCACGCCCTCAAGAGGTGCACAATTGTAATATTTGGGAACGTGTCCTATGGGAATGTGACAGATGGTATCAGAGAACAATGTTCTTTCAAAGACAGTTCAGTCAGAACATTCGCAGACTTGGTGAACAGTTCGGTGGAGTGAACGGGTTCATCGCAAAGACTTTGCATCAGACTTATGATATAGGTCTTGGTTGAAAGTGAAGTGGAAGGATGATCTAGGTGCACACCTTTTATAGACCAACAGTAGAGTTTGTGGTGAAATGAGGCACTTCGGAAAGGTTGATGGTCACAAAACTCATCATAGATTTCATTATCGGACTTGTTGCAAATCTGATCACAGAGAAAATTTGGGCGTAGACTTGGTGAAGGTTTGGTAAGGTGGAATGACCTTTCGTAGAGACAGTCTGGGAACAAACTTGGTTGGTTTGATTTGTGACAAAAGTAAGTGTCTGACCTAGGTGTACACCTTGAAAATACCAAGCACATAGTTCATGGGTGAACCGATCACTTGGGAAAGGTGGACGAATGCAGGATTTGTTGTATATATAACCACATAAGTGATCGTAGAGGGTGATCGCAAAAGTGATCACGAAAAGGAGAAGTTATGGGTTATAGTGAGTTGAAGCACTTGGGTGAGTTGGATGACTTGAGACAACCCAGAGAAACTTTGCAACAAGGCAAATGGTTGGGAACATTTTCATCATGACATATTTGTGTCATGCATCACTGATAATAGTAGTTGAGTCAAGCTGGGTTGTTGGATGATTGGGTTGAACACAACTTTCAAATGAGGTAGTTCTTTGCAGAGTTATGGTCTTCAATTAGCAACAATATGAATTAGCAGTTGAGCGGTGTGTATATGGTGCCTTGAAGCGAAAGCAGTCAAGCCATGGATATGAGAGGACATTGGAGATGAGTTTGGTTGGTTGCATGAAAAGTTTGGGACTTAGAAATATTTATGAAGTGGATGGATGGACTCAGCCTTGTATCGTAGCGAAGGTGTTATGCATATTTTTGAAGTTGCACGTGATGATTGAGGGGATTTCATGCAGAGAGTTGGTGTCTTGGGAAATTGAAGGTCCAAGACAATATACTTAAACCATGGTTGCAACCAAGAATGCCATTGGAAAGGTATGGTTGGTTTTGAGTTCTTGATTTTCCTAAGTGTTGCGGTGATTTATTTGGAGGGAAGTCAGGTGACTTGGTGGTTCAAGTGTAGTCTATTTCTGTGATGAAAAATGGTATAGTTGAGGGTGTCTCAAGTGATGCCGATTTGAATAATTCACATAGCAGTTGGGATGCCTTGACTTGGGTGAATATGTGGAGAGATTGGGGTAACCTACTTGGAAGAGTCTTATGTTGGACTTATACAGATTTGGATGCAGTTATGGAGGTGACTTGAGGATTTTCCTAACTCTTGGATGAGGTACCTTGGTGAATTGGTTCCTTAGCCAAAAATTTTGGGTCATGTGATGACTTGACAATTGCGACGACGGTGCTAAAGTTTGGAAGCTTGTAGGAGGTGCAAGGTGGTTTAATTCTAGGAGACAGATGGATTCACCAAAGAATTCAACCAAGAAATGTTGGCAATCAACTTGAATGGGAAGAACACAGAACAAGTGATTTGGGTGGTGTTTTCTCGCCTTTGGAATGGGACATTGGATGAGGCAGAGCATACCTTGGTGACTTGAGAATGATTGTGCGATGACCCAGAGATCTGACATGGTTGTTGGTTGAGGTTGGAAAAAGTATTGGTTTATACGTGTCAAGGCATGGAATTTATTTGGGGATGACTCATTCTACTTGGAGAAATTTGGACAATTTGTTGGGACGTTTGAGGATTGTGAGTGTGTTGGCCGCACTCATTGAAGATGTTGAGTTGCGGAGAGATAACTGTATAGAAAGAGGTGAGTAGAGGACTTGCCTTAGTTTTGAGGATTGTTCAGACGAGAAGATTGTAGCATGAAGAAATTACTTCGGCATGGGAATTTCTCTTACTTTCGGGCAACATGGTTGAGGATGAAGCCTAACCATTCCAATGAAAAAATAGGTAGACATAGTATCATGGTTAGGTGATGAAGTAGTGGGGCAAAGACAGTCTAGAAACGTAGTTCTTGGTGCAAATGGTATGTTTCATATCTGAAGACAAAAATGAAGATGGGGAGAATTCACCCAAGGAAGCCATAATTGTGCACTTGATCATAGTTCGAGTCACAAGGGAAGAGTTGGCTAGACATGCAGATGCACAGTAATTTCCCTGGACTCTTCACAAACTTGGATGCGATGCAGACTATGTGTAGAAAATTGGCTAATAGTGCCATGAGGTGGCCAGTGGCATCAAGTTGACGTGGATGACTTTGTTTTGGGGTGACTTTGTAGTGTAGCAAGGTGAGGAGTAACCTTACCTTAGTCTAAGATTGTTGTGTGGATAGGATTAATTACAGAAGGAAGTGACCAAGGTTTGGACATGTTGTGAATTCTCAAGGAATGAACATGATAGTTCAATACTTGGGGAGTTAGTGCATGAGAGTGTGACTAAGAGGCTGAAGTATGGACACACCAGTAGGTTTGAAGTGCAACACTTAGACATTGTGTAGGATTTCCTTAACGAAGATTGGATGATGGCATTAGTAGTGAGGCAAGGGTGGATACTTTCCTTAGCATTTGGATATGGATGGAGCAATAGAGATGCAGACAGAAAAGACTAAGTCCAGGCATGAAGAAGCACATTTCATGAATTGGACGCAATGGTTGGACTAGCTACGAAACTAGTGCAAAAATTGAGGCTAGTGTTGTGCAGAGACATGATATAATTGGTTGAAGTATGGATGTAGCAACAAGTTCACAAACTTTCAACACTTACAAATTTTTGAATTTTTAATTGAGCTTGCAACAATGATTGAGGTTGCAATAGAAACAAAACAAAGTTTGATCATCGCAACAGGACAATGGAATATTGGGCATTGTAGACAGAGTTGGGAAGGAGACATATTTCCAATGCAGAAAATAGATTTGGTTGTACACAACTTTGGGCAAAGGGAAATGTGGATGGTTGCACAGTGTTGCAGATGATTGCAGTGTGAGTCGAAAACTTTGGGTTTCCACTTTGCAAGGAAAATTGGGGTTTCCACTTCGCAAGGAAACTTAGGGTTTCCACTTGATAGAATTTGGGGTTTCCACTTGGCATGAAACTTGGGATTTCCAACAGAGTTAGTTGCGATGGGGATACGATTTTGGGTGAAGACATGGAGATTGCAAATTTTTTGGATGTTGTTGAGGATGACAATGACTTGAGGTCGGGGAGGATGTAAGGTACTCAACTAGAATAGCACAGGTGCCCTCACCCAAGTCCTATAGGATATGGAATTTGGGGTTTCTCCAGCACCCAAGTGTTGCACTAGTTGGGCAAGTGGGCACCTTGGACGTGCAAACATGCCAAGGGGATTTCCCAAGCTTTAGGTGAAGCATGGGAAAAAAGAGGCCAAGAGAAGAGGCACAAAAAAGAGGTTGGGGCACGTCAACATGAGGAGTGCACCCAAGGTTGGGGTGTGTCGGTCCCAAGGGACATGACGGTTGATGATCATATGGATTCGTTGGTCACATCGAGTCTGTGAAGGGGTGTGTCGGTCCATTTCGACACTTTGGTACATGAAGGGGTGCAACACACCCAAAGGATGTGACGATTCATGAAGGTGGCGTCCGGAGTCCATATAAGAGCACAAGGCGCACAACAAAGAAGACATAAACCAAGTGAAGAGGACAATATCAAAGTCAAAGTTAAGTGGTAGACTTGGACAAAGAGGGGAAAGCTCCCTCAAGGATCCAAGTTGCTCCACATGGGAGGACTTGTGTTACCTTAAGGTGATTTTGTGAGCAGCGTGTAGATTTTAACCTTGTACAATATTTTACTACAAATAGATTTTCAATGAAAGAACATAAAAGACAAAGTCAAATACACACATTACACAGATATTTTTCCCCTGGAAACCCAAACCGAGAAAACCTGCATATTCTATATTAATTCATAGTGATACATTGTTTACAATACAATATACATATAGGAGCCAGCGGCATCCAAAACCCTAACCCAATGACCTCGATTAGTCAACAACCCTAATTTCTTAACTAGAAATAGAAAACCATTGGCAAAAACCATGTGCCGAAAAATTGCCCAACAATGGACACGAAAATCAAGGCAACACGAAAAATGAGGCAAAATGAAACATGTTTCCCGAGGAAAATAATTCTCGAGGGCGCTTCCCCCCAACCCCTTCACCCGGTGCAACATAGTAAACACTAGGAATAATCATGCAAAGAATATAAAACATACCCAACACAGAGTTGGGGTGACCTTCTTTGGAATAAATTTGGGAAATTCTTATTGCAGGTATGAGTGAGGCATGCTATGAGAAGGAACCACATGTTTGTGTGGAGTCTTGTGACAAAGAAGAGACAGAGAGTCTCTGGTAGACACACATTTGGGGTGCTTCGTAGGAGTTTTGAAAGTTGTTGCGATGGATGAGTATTGGTGTGATGAATCTATGTTTGCATGTCTTGGTGAGGTGAGGCAAGTCGTGCAACTCTGCCCAAGTTGTAAACCAAGCAAGTAGTGCTCATATAGTAATTGTTTCACAATAATAATACTTGGTCGGGTGTTAGGCATGTCTTGTGCCACCCACATTATATATGTGTGTTTGTTTTGTGAGTGTTCTCTTCATTTCAAGGATGTATTTTTAAATGACTAAGTGTTAAATTCGTTAACAAATCATATAAGTACAAAAGTGAGTTGCACTAGAGTAGGAGTGTGACTCGCTTGTAGCCTAGAATGAAGTATGGGTATCCTTGGTGTTTCCAAGTAGCTAAGTGAGAACCGTTGCGGTGTCGCACACCCTCAGGAGGTGAAAAATTGTAATATTTGGGTAGGTGTCATGTGGGGACGTGATAAAACCTTGCAAAAAATAAGATTTACAATACATAGAAGAGGTTAATGTTACGAGGAAAATCTCTATGGCAAGGGGTAAACCACAACAGATGGAATGACACCCATAAATCAAMTCTAAACTCAAGTATGMTAGATAAATGGGAATGTTAACAAGAGAAGGCTAAGTGCCTACCTCTTTCGGATGTCCTAAGAAGACCTTGGTTGAGATCACGACTGAAAGCTTGATGCCYGCAACTTTTCCTCAACAATCAAGATATACAAGCATATAGAAATTATATAGAAAGTTAGCATATAAACTAGCATATCCCATTAAAATGTATAACAAATATGCMCATGGAAAGTAATGTAAATATTTGCAACATATAATTGGACGAGAAAAGAGTATTTATATTAATGTAATCAACAAAAGCACATAGGTGRCAAACTTCTGTAACGACACATATCGGAATCGAGAAACTAAGTCCATCCAGTTGGGCCTTCACCACTTCAATCCTCCACAAAGGCAAGATCACAAGTAGTAGGAGTCAATCAGGTTCTCCATCTCAAAATAGGAAGAGCTTGGAGRCTGAACACAAAGAGTTCARACTTTCAAGGATAAAGGGATGTAGACTCAATATGAAGTGAAATTTCTCCAGATTGTCTTTATTCTCAATGATATGTGTGTTCAAAGGATTGTATATGGCTCAATTTATAGCCACCAAATGGAATTGAAGGGTCGGGCCGGAGAATTTCCAGTATATGGAAGTTCAAGGATCATTGATCTCATGACATGGCATGGAAACCCGACATATTTTTAATTTTTTAGCACAAAACCTTATGTATGCGAGATGAAATGGAGCAACCTACGTATACATGAGTTGTCTAACTGTTGCCCGCATATATGGATAAAAAATTGTATTTTTAGCTCTGGATTGAAAAAAATGGGGTATTGTGAGTCTACATAGGGAAATGGAAGGCCATCAAAGCAAGATGCATGGAGTGTGGCAAAAATTGCTATAACAGTTAAGAACTACAACTTTAATTCTAAATTTACTGATCCTTGTGTGATGAAATCCTAGACTTGATTCCTTTGAATCTCCTCCATTAAAGTTGATTATGTTGTGACATTTGAACCTTTTGATGTCTAAAAATATTGAACCCTTGATAGGACCTAGAGATCCAAGGCTTTGCACGAGAATTAAAATTCCCACAATGAAACATGATGGCAGAGGAAGGAGGTGGATAATGAGTGAGTTATAGAGGATTGGATTGAAGGGAGCTCACATGAGTATAAGGTGGTGGCATAATGAGTGAGGTGACACTTTTCATTTCCAAAAATATTGAAAGGACATAATTCATTAAGAAAATCATTAATTAGATGGGTTCAAAGGTTAAACCATTTTTTATCAAAATTCTTTTTTTTTATTATCAAAATTATTAATAACTGCATAATGAAGGGGATTAGGGTTGTTAGGCACCCGATATATTATAATAGCAGAAAAAATAAATGTTGTAGTGAATAACAGCGGAATAATGACAGAGAATAGTAATATAGTAGCA